>JAUZSZ010000104.1:22658256-22670379 GCA_034780575.1 Labeobarbus marequensis | reverse complement strand
GTGTTGAGCTCAGAGTGAGTCAGCATATGCATATACATCATCCTTCTGACAAGTCTGAATAACTACAATCGCTTTGCCACACTCTCTCTCTCTCTCGCTCTCACCCGTTAGCATCATTTCGTTAAATTCTAATGCATTTCAGGCAACACTGCACAAATAAATTGCTTTGACAAAGCATTTCCTTAAAGAAAGTACAGGTTGTCCTCTTTATTTGATGTTTTGGGGTTTTGTAGGTGAAGATTACAGCATATGTTTTGGAGAGCCTGCAGTCTGTGCTGCCGCTTTCACTTGATGTTTTTATCTCTTTCTAACAGAATGTACCGGCGAACCTCTAACATGGTGGGACTGAGTTACCCTCCGTCTGTCATAGCAGTGCTTAAGGTAAAACACACGCACACTCTTGCATTCTTACAAACAGACGGTGTTCTATCTCTCTGCTTTTTTCTCTTTGTTTTTTCTCTCCATTCACACACACAAAAAAAAAAAGAGAAAAGAAGAAATCAAAAACATATGGTTGTTTCTTCAACTCTGGCTATTTTTTGGCCTTGTGGAATTCAGAAAATAAACTTTCAAAACATACCTTTTCTCTTGTAATTTTTAATTTGCTCACTAGCAGTCCATTAACACATATACATGCATCACAGAAGGTTTCTGTTATTTTTTGTCATTTTCCCCTGAAAGTCAAGAACATTTCCACCATATCTCAGATGATGTACTGTGTATAATAGCATTCTGTGGTGGAATCAAATTGAAAATGTAAAATGGTTGACTTTTTTCTCTTGCTAAGTGTAATTTCTAGCAATTTATTTATCCTAAATACACACAATTAAATAATGTTTTCACACTTCTTGTTTAAAATTACAAAATTACAGATTGTTTGGAAATGACACACAAAAAAATTAATTTATTTATTTATTATGATTTTTTTATTTTATTTTGTCACATAATAATAGTATTCTTAATTATTTTGAAATGTTCTATTTTTGTGATATAATACATCATTATTATTTATATATTAATAAAAAGACTATCATTTTTTATTAATTTATGAATGTATTTTTTATTAAAATTAAATCAAACTTTAATTAAAAAAAGATTACATTTAAATTTTATTTAAATAATGAAATGATTAAAATGAAAAAAAAAACATTAAAATATTAAATATGAATTGTATTTATTTTATATTTATTTATTTTGTAATTATGTATTTGAATTCATTTTGTATTCTGATAATTTTATATACTTTTATTATAATAATGTGATCAAATTCAATAAACCTTTGATAAACTTTACATTTATTAAACTTTATATTTATAATTTTTACACTGCTCTTCAGTGACACTTTTTCCTTCTAGATAAAAACCACACACTGACATAAAACCTTATCAGTGGCAACATTTTGTTTTCATCATGGAAATGACACCACCTTTGAGAGATCATTATAATTTCTATAAAAGTGATTTATCATTTTTACACATGAAGTCTTTTATGATGGATTTTCGAGGAAAATATTATATTATGAACATAATATTATAAACATTTATATTTTCTTGGAAATATAAATGAAGGCATAATACAGTGTTTCCTAGGCGGTTTTAATGTAACAAAAAAAGAAAAGGTTGAACTGTAGAGACATAAAAGTGCCCAAAATATTATTTATCCTTAAAGGAATAGTTCACTCAACATCTGTGTGCTGTATCTGAGTTTGTTTCTTCTTCTCAGCATGTGGATAAATGGTCTTTTGATGTATTTGCTCTGAACGAGTCAAGCGGTGACCACGCACTCAAATTCATCTTTTACGAGCTCCTCACTCGATACGACCTCATCAGCCGCTTCAAGGTGAAAACAGCTCTTGTCGAAGTGAGAGTTGAGGGCCGTAATGGTCTTTTTCGAGTTATTAACTCGTATCTCTGACAGATCCCCGTCTCAGCGCTGGTCTCATTTGTGGAGGCTCTGGAAGTGGGATACAGCAAACATAAAAACCCCTACCACAACCTGATCCACGCCGCCGACGTCACACAGACCGTGCACTACCTGCTCCTCAAGACGGGGATGGTGGTAAGATGAAACACACAAACACAGAGAGATCACATCAGAGGGCCATGACTGCACTGAAATAGGTCAAGAGGTCAATAGGTCAGGACTGAGCTAATATAATAATAATTATGCTCTCTTCTAAGATCCTTTGTGCAAATTCAATTTTTTTTTTCTTCATGAGGAAGACATTCCCATTATGCTCTGCCCCTCTGCTCTGCACGGGGCAGCCGTGGCCTAATGGATAGAGAGTTGGACTTGTACCCCAAAGGTCGTGGGTTCGAGTCTCAGGTCCAGCAGGGACCACGACTGAGGTGAGACCCTTGAGCAAGGCACCTGAACCCCCAACTGCTCCCCGGGCGCCGCAGCATTGGCTGCCCACTGCTCTGGGTGTATGTTCACTACTGTGTGCATGCACTTGGATGGGTTAAATGCAGAGGACAAATTCCAAGTATGGGTTACCATACTTGGCCACACACCACTTCCCTTTCCCCCCTTTCACAGTATACATACTCACACATCTATAGATAGATAAATTTAGCTTTTTAAAAATATATATTTAAAAAAAACAATTTACCTCTATGAGATAAGAATTATGTAGCTGTTTTTCCTTGCATATTTCTGACAAACAGCACATGTCACTGTGTCACTCACAGCATCATATATAGATTGAGACAACCTCTGTCTCTCAGGGAAACTGCGTCTGTCACAAAAGCATCAAGAGCTGTTGTGATTTTGTTCCTCATGTTTTTGTCTCTGTGGTTTAATTGGGCCCAGAGGAGGGGGAGCCCACACCCACATATAAAAAGTTTGTCCCAGGCCCTGTGAATTTTAGTGGCAGAATTTTATGATACCCTTAGGTATTCCAGATAAGGGTAATGGTAAATTTTCCACAAAAACAAAATCAAATCAGATGTTTTCTTTAGTAGATGGTTTGAGTTGAAATGCGAACTGCTCATCAAGTTATCGGAAAACTGGGGACAACTGGGGACAACTGGGAAAAAAATGGCTGTGGTGAAATTGATGAAGTGCTCCCATTTTTTTTTTTAACATCATTTGGCACTTAGTGAGAGTTAATTTTGGGCCCTCCCTTAAAACCATCCTGCGTGCGTATCCCATGTGCGTCACTGAGTTCCAACAACATTAAAGTTGTTTTGTTTTATGTGGTTTTTTTTTCAAAGAAACCTCAGTCAAACCTCAAGAACAAAAAAATTGATCTAAAAGGCAACAACTCCAAACACTTAACTAACACTGGATCTGTTGAGGCCACCCACATGGCAGCCCACAGCAGAGCATAGGCCAAACAAGAACTCTTAAGATTTTCTGTAAATGAAAAGAGAAGAGAACCTTTACTACTGTGGGTGTCCTGCTCATGGCTGGTGAAGACATGCTCCACGACGAAGGAAAGAAGAGCTTTCTGGAGTTTGGGATCAGGGGTGTACAGCAGCGGAGTGCCTGCAGACGAATCCCACATCTGAAGCTGGTAATTATGAGCTATGAGAACATCACTCAGACACATGAAGGCCTTTGTGAAAAACAACATAAAACAGAAAGTGTCTGATCAACAGATGTGATATAAAGCAGACAATATAACACAATAAATTCTTATCTAAAATCTACTATAATCCTAACCAATCTAATTATATCTTTCTCCAAAAGAGTGTATTAATGTATAAAATTATTTTTGTGTTTCCAAATATAAAATATGTTAAGTGTAATTAATTATATAAATAAAACTGAAATAAACAATTAATCAAAAAATCATGGCTGGAGATGCTAAAAAAAAAAAAAAAGATGCAATGCAACAGCTGAAGCTTTCGGTTTTGTTGTTTGTTTGTTTTTTTCATTAAAATTCAGTGCTTTACTCATCTGCTACAATTAATTTGGATGATTAATTGACATAATTCACTGATGTAATTAACTTTATTAAAATTACAGCCCTAAAAATCTATCAAATCAGTTCACTGAGAACAGGGACAATTCAAAGCGGTCTTGAAATAAACAAAGACTGTCTGGAACTTCCATTTGTTTTAGTTTCAGTTAGTGTGTTTTTCTGCTGTCAGCTGGCCTTGGCATAGAGTGAGGATTCATTAAAACACAACGCAGGTGCCAAGGGCACTCCGCAAGAAATTAAATTCAAAACAAACAGGATTCAAACAATGCCAGCGCATCGGCCCACTGGCACACATGCTACAGCTTAACGCACAGACAATACGCTCTGATGTGTTTGGAATAATCCACTTTGAAGAAAGGGCTGAATCGAGTGCTATGCTGTGAACAGAGAGAGAAACGTGATGCTCACTTGCTCTCGTACAAGCTGCTCAGCGTGCGAGAGACAGCGGTGACATTTCTCACAGAAGGCACGTAGCTGGCTTCTCTGCTGGAGGGCAGACTCCTAAAACCACACACAAACACACACATCCATAATGATGACAATTCCTTTGCAGCTTTTGATTTATACCACAATTGTAGCTGTAATGAGCATTTTGCTCAATTTATTTAATTATTACGCATGCATATGACCATACCGATTGAGAAAGTACACAAAGCTTTGACAATTTGGGGAAAGTCATATGAGGAATAGAGAGAGTATAACAGCAAAATAACAGACTGCAGCAGGGCTCTAACTGATGTAGACTGATGAAAGCGTCGTTGTGAGCATTGCTGCCAGTCTCTTGTGTAAAATATTCTTTCATAATTACATGCACGTGGAGCTCCAGGGTGGACGTGCCGGATCAGTTCCTCCATCCCACGTAGTCGCAATATCAATTCAGCTAAATGACTCTTTTGAATCGGACATACATCCCAATTTTATGCTGAACACGTCTTTTTGTCTTTTTTTCCTCCTCACCTCGGGTCGCCATTGACATTAGAATTGCAGATTGAGCCGAGCTGCCGCCTGGGCCAAAAATTGCCGCCTGCGCTGTCAGTTATTGATGAGGCCAGAGGAGAAAGCGGCTATTTCTGAGCCAGCACTGAGCAAATCTTACCTACAGCAGCCTTAATGGCCACCAATATTTCACCGCATAAAGGTTAGAGGTGGGGAGATATGATTATCCCGTGCACTGCATGGATACACAGGCCTAATAAGAAGCCCAGCTATTAGCGGTGAGACGTCCACACAAGAGCGCTACCATTACGCCCCCTACAATCCATCATCAGCACCAACTTTTCCTAAAGACTCACGATCAATCGCTTTCTATCACTTATTAAAATCCGCTGGACATAACCCTAGAGCCTCTATGTTGATATTTGAAATGCAGTGTGGCAGGTTTAAAGGACACGGCTCTTTGTGATGGATCATACCGCAACTCTGTAGACAGAGAGTCTTGCATGCCTAAAAACGCTTGTTTAATTAATCACCCAAGGGAAAACTCTGGCCTCACGTCTGTGCTTGTAGATATTACCATTCTAAGCATGATCTCAGCCGTTTATGACAGCAGTCACGATTCAGTCGGAGTGGAAGAGAAAGGTAAATGGCTCACCCTGGAGGTCAAACCTTCTCCAAAGGTGTTGAGCTTCCAAAGGATGCAGCTACACATGCAGCGCAGAGCCTCAATTGTCACCTATAAGAAATACAGATTAGAGATTAGAGACAAACCCTGTTGAAGGAATAAAGGAGTAGAGGGTTCAGTACAAGGCTAATAATGTTACCTCCATGGGAAGACCACCATGTTTTATCTCCATATCCAAGAGTCTGGTCCCCAGCTCATACAGGCTCCATTTAGACAGATCCTGAGCACTAAACAGACTCAATAAAGCACAAATAAAATAAGAATAATACATTTGAATGGCATCAGACAAAATTAAGACACATTAAGACACTGATTTTTATATTTAAATCTTTTTTACAGATCTGAACTGAACAAGTAGTTGTTAGTGATGTAATTAAAAGCATCTGTGCATCTCAGTATCGTGGTAATATGTTCATATAACCAAAGTAAAATGTTCTTAAAGCTGCAGTCCGTAAGTTTTGCCTCTTTGTTGCCATCTCTGTTTGAAAACCTGGAATTGCAGTTTCTTGCGGAATTATCTTGCTTGCGTGGGCTGTACTCTGGCACGGCTTAACCTGCCACACTGCATTTCAAATATCAACATAGAGGCTCTAGGGTTATGTCCAGGATGAATCTAAAGTTTTGAGGAGTATGTGTAGCTGTCAGTCACCACACCGGTGTGGATGTTTACTGTACTTCGCAATCACAGATTCTAGCCTATGTCTTGGAACCAAATAAGAATTTTCACCATATATTGCCATCTGAACAAGTAAGTAACAAGTCTGTCACATTTGTTCTGCCCGACTGAGGAAAAAAGCATTACCATAAATCGTGCTACCAAAGGTGATCTAAAGATCTAAAGATCTAAAGGTGATCGTTATTATAAAACATTATTATAAGCTAACCCTTGTGAATCGGGCTAAAGTAAGGCGATAGTTTTGAACACTGGCTGGTTATGTACTTGCTCAAATATTGATTTCAGATCATTTTTAACCAAAAAAAAGTTACGGACTGCAGCTTTAAAGTATAAAAATAATTACTTTTTGAATGTTTGCAGAACTTTCAGAAGTAGCGATTTCACAATGTAATGAGACTGTTAGGAAAACATTCTTAAAACATAGCTTTGTCAGCAGGGATGTAAAACACAAATTGATAATTAAATTGGTCAAAGAAATGTGCTTATTGCAAATACTGCAGCGTGTATGTGGATAGAATAAACTAGAAACTGCTTACATATTGAACGCATTAAGTTTCTTCAGTGTGGACAGAATTTCCAAAGTGCTGTCCTCATTTGCAATGAAACAACCGTCCTGTACATGAAAGGAAGAACGTTTAATTAGAGTCCATTCTGCTGTGTAAGATACAGTCATAAATCTGTCATGAATCAACTTATTCTTTATTGATGTCAAGATCCATTTAAAATGCATGTATGTATCTGGTACAAGCTTGTAAAAGAACATCTAGAGTTTTTAGTGGTCCATTTCTGTACTCACACTCAGTGATTCTCCTAACCGTGTTCCCAGTGCGTCTGTCCAGTGCTCGATGAGCCGGTCAAAGCTGGGCCGAGCCAGAGAGTGCCAGGGCAAATCTTGAGCACAGAGGCTCTGGTAAGAACGAGCAGTTGCCTCCAGCAGACCAGCATCTGTGTGTCTGTCCACTGCAGCCTCCAGCTCAGCCAGCAATGCCTGCACACACTACACCAAAACACAAATCTATATAAAAACCAGACACGAAGTACTCTAGAAAACTCTACCAAATAATACATAGACTACCGTTCAGAAGTTTGAGGTCATTTTTTTAAAGAAATGAATAGTTTTATTTAGCAAGGATACATTAAATTGATCAAAAGCAACAGTAAAAACATTTTTAATGTTACAAAAAATTTCTATTTCTAATACATGTTTTATTGAAATTTCTATTCATCAAAGAATCCTGAAAATGTTTTAATTTTTCTTCAGCATTAAATCATGCACATATGCATAAATAACACAGTGAAGTCATCAGTGCATCAGATGACACACAAACACTCACCTGTGAGTTTTCATGAACACAGGTGTCCATTTGGAAATACTGAGGTATTTTTAGAAGGGAGGTGAGTTTTTCAGCATCCTCTGAGTACTAGAGGATGAGATTAACAAGTTAATTCATGAAGAAGCAATTATGGTAAAAATTAACAGTGCAGTGATTTCTCTTTTACCTTGGATAACAGCTCAGGCAGCACTTTAATGAAGTGTTCAGTGAGTTTTGTGCAGTCATCAATTTGTAACTTTTTCTCTTTAGTATTTATCACCTAAATAAACATAGATATGTAACTAGCAACAAGTAACAGTACCACAAAGTGTTGGATGTGTCTGTAAGAAAGTGAACAGCTGGAGTATAAACATATAGAAGTGAAATATATCTGACAGCCCTGTTAGATCAGAACGCCATCTAATGGAAGATGCAACAGGAAGTCTTACCTTTTTACCTGCTCCTCTCCCTGACAAAGGAGGACCCTCTGCAGCCTGCCTTACTGACGCCAACATGAGCTCAATCACAAAGGCCTCCTCAGCACTGCTCAGAGCTGCAGTTAAGCACAAAAAAAGATGTCAGTTTGCTCTCTCACAAATAGAGGACATAATGCTGGATATTTGTTAAAGGATAGAAATCTCTGCTTAGCTGTAATAAAAGCTACTGATAATGCAGCATTACAATAAAGAAGCAGACTGGAGTGTATACTGTAGTGAGTACTAAAGTACTAGTACTAGCCTTGCTCCTGACAGGACGTGTGAGGTAAGAGCAGTGAGGTAAGACCGGTCCAGTCTTTCAGCAGAGCTCCTGCACTGTCCCACAGACTATCCACGAGGTACAGCACATGCTGGTGCAGCTATGACAGAAGGGAGAGAAAAAACAATCATCATATTAGTCATCAAAATAGCTCCATGAGCCTACAAACCCAGGAAAATCCTGCTAATATGGTCAGTCATTTTAATGTGGTTATTTCCACATTAAAATGTGGAAATAAGCAGAAATAAATTAATGCAAACTCTTATTCAGGTGAGGTAAACATTCGAACAGAGGTCAATTAGCAAAATGATTAGTTGTGCAAGCCCTAATTTATATAATAAATACATTAATAAAACCATTTTAATACCATAATAATGAACTATTTCAAAATTTAATGTGATTACTTGATTAATAAACAATTAAATTACCACATAACCTTAATGTTTGTCACAGGAGGTAATCTGTCTAGGGCTTTTGAAATAATGCTTATATTTATTTATTTTTTATTTTATTTAAATTTTAAATTCAGGTTTGCCTGCACAAACACCAGATCTCAGAGCACATGTACTTATAATCTTATTTTTAAGCATGGCACACTTTGAGTTAACATACCTCATTCTCGGTGTGGAAGTGGATCAGGGCTCGGACTCTAGCTAAGACTAACTCTCTGTGCCTCTCTTGATCAGAGGCTCCATCTCTGGGCTTTGATAATTCATGGTTACTGAGCAACCTAAGAGCAGAGAAATGACACCATGACAGCAAATCAATTAAACTAAGCAAATTACTTACAGCTATCATTTACATACGTACATGTGGCACACAAAAGGGGTAGGTTTTGTAGAATGACAATGAACACAGACCTGTTATAGAGGAATTCACCCGCAGTGGTAGCTAGAGGTCTGTGGGAACAGTACACAAATTGGAAGACATTCTTGTGGTCATCAGGACTCAGAACATCCTCACAGGATCTGGCACAAAAGGGAACAATTTCAACAATTACATGAAGAACAGCCCAGCATACGCTTCACAGAGGAGAAGTCAAGGCATGAATGATCAAACTCTATGAGAAATAGTCAGCATGGGGAGCAAAGGGAGATACTTACTGAGAGATGACCATGAGCAATCTCATGGCCTGTATGGCCACTTCATGATCTTTATCCAGAGTCATGGAGATCATCCTCTCCTACAACAGAAACAGCATTCAATCGCTCATGTAAACACTTTTAACTGCCCGCTATGAGAGCAATCTTGTCTCGAAAACCTACAATAAGACTTGAGTTAAAGACCCACGATGCACTTAAACAGCTCTTTAAATCACGGTTGTGCTAATGTGCTTGCTGCCGTTAGTGAGGGTACGGTGAGGGTGGGGTCCTGTGGGAAGCTATCAGGCCAGTGAGCCCAAGGCAAAACCTGAGGGGCTTTCCAGCCTGTCAATCAGCAGTCATGCCCTCCTGCTGTCCCACTGCAGCTTTACTGGACCTTAACTTAAAAACTGCCAAAGAAGTTTATGGACTGCGTCCATTTGAGAAGTTTGGGCAAAACAGCAAGACCGTAAGAGCTGGAGGACAAACTTACAGTCAGTAAACAACTCTCCATAAAGAAGTTTATTTTTCTACAGCAGTTACTCTGAGGTACAGTTTGAGCTTAAAACTTCACTATGTCCTAACTGAGTATATGATAGACAGTAGTCATGAAAATTTTAGATTTTATTCCATTTACCTGTGATGGCAACAAGAGGAACTTTTGTAAAGTGCTTGGTTTCTGTAGCATCATGTTAAGTAGCTTCATCCATTTTTAAGTATCTTTGAGCCATTCAGCTGCGATGCACACAACTGTATATCACACATCAAATATGTTCTGATTGGATGTGAATGTGGCATGGGTTTACTGCATTTTTGTGTAGAGTTCATAGACAAATTTTGCAGAAACTTGTCATGTTGTGCCTGACTAGGAACATGAAGAGTATCCCAGTTCATGCAGCCATTTTGAGGTATACATAGTGTGAATAGTGTGTTCACGATGAAAATTACAAGACGACAAAAGTGCACTTCAAATACACAGATGATGCACTTAATTGCCTGAAAAAAAATGAAGTATGAAAAACTTTGTGCACTTAGCAGTCTCAACTTTCCTAACGTAGTGGAAGGGGAGAGGCTATCAGAAAATTCATACACTACACGGTACATAGTACATAGTGTATAGTGTGTCATTTGGGACACAACTATAGTGTGAGAATGTGAAAGCAATTGTTACCTTAAACCGTATCGTGAAAAGGTCCATTTTGGAACTACTTTGATCCTGATAAAGTGCCTGTAGACCCAGCACGCATTTCAGACGCACATCAGATTGCTGTAGAATATTCAAAAAATAAAACAGGAAGTCAAATATCAACTCAACTCAGCAACAACTGACATGGGTAAACGTCTAAACATTTAAAAATAAAATGTTCTTTAAACACCCGGCTACTGGCTCACCCACCTTGTCATGCATCATCCATCCCACATACTTCAGATAGCTGTCGTTCAGAAACACTGAACTATACAGCTTCATCCACACTGTCAGTTCCTCCATGCAGATGGCCCTGATTTCAGGAATCACGTCTCTGGAAGTCAAAATGCACTTATAATGGTACATAGTTTTTATTTTATTTTATTTTATTTTCAAGGTGAAGGCTAGTGTGGTTAAAATAAAGATCACCTGTATCTCTTCAGAAACACTCCTTTGAAAATGGCATCCATCATGTGCTCAATTTCACATTTCCTGTCCTGTAACTGAGGAATGAAAGTAATTCATTCAGTTTGTTTATTCACATGATCCTTGCCTTTCCTCTGGATTTTTCTGACTTTACTGTTACCTGTACATCAACACCACCATTCAAAAGTTTTGTGGTCAGTAATATTTTTTCAGCAAGGATGAATTAAATTGATCAAATGTGACTGTAAAGACATTTATGAAGATTTCTATTTCAAATAAAGTATATTCTTTTGAACTTTCTATTAATCAAAGAATCCTGAAAAAAGTATAATGGTTTCTGGTTTAAAATATCAAGCAGCACTGATAATAATAAGAAATGTTTCTTGAATACAAAATCAGCATATTAGAATGATTTCTGAAGGATCATGTGACAATGAAGTCTAGAGAAATGGCTGTTAAAAATTAGTAGACATTTCTATGCCTGTTTGAATTGTGCAAGTCACTTACATCAGTAAGTGTCAGAATATCATATTTACAATGTGATTTAGACCATGTATTACATTATAGTTATATTTACTCGCCAAAGCCAATTTTTACTCACACTTGGTGAGTGTGAGAGATCTGTGTATAGAAATGTTTAACACTGTAACCAGACATGCTGTCACATTCTAACCTCACTGATCTTTCTCTGGATCCTGTCCAGCCTCGGAGAAGACCGTTTGCTGGCCATCTTGGCCAGCTCGACCTCATAGAGCCGCTGACTGTTATCGACACTGACACTGAGGTTGAGGGCCACATTCACTAAAGCACTGAGCAGCTTCACTGCTGCAGAGACACACACAACAGCAACAAAACATAAGCTTTCGGGATGTCTGTGTGTGTGTGTGGTTCAGGTCAATTGGAATTAATCATCGGGCAACTTACCTGCTAGTGTACAGGTGTGCCTGAAAGCACGAACTCTGGAATCGGAGAGCTCTGTCAGCAGTGAAATGAGTATGTTCAAGAGGTAGCCATCAAAGATTACACAGTTCTGACACTGGGCCACTAGCACCGATACAAATTCACAGAAGTGTGAACGAAACCTCTTCCAGTACAGGCCAGACATGATGAGGGGATACTCGCCACTGTCCTAAGG
>JAUZSZ010000104.1:22492336-22503883 GCA_034780575.1 Labeobarbus marequensis | reverse complement strand
TTACCATTATGAGATCTGCCCTCATTAAAATGTTTGTTGGTCATACTTCCTCCAAACGTGCCGGACTAGATAATTCTAAAGTGATGTCAAGTCTCGGGGTAGAGAGTGTTATTTTTAGGGCATGTGAGAGGTTTTGACTGTGACTGACAGCTTGTTGATGTGTCTTCCCACAGCTAAGGCAGCCCCCGGTCAAGCGCTTGCGTCTGAGAGGCGATTGGTCGGACACAGGACCGCGCGCTCGGCCTGAGAGCGAGAGGGAACGTGATGGTAAGATGAGATCTATCGGTGTCACAAATACTCAACACACAACAGCACGGATGGTACATATACACAGGCGAATAAAAACTGAGGGCTATGTTTACAAACACATTTATTGGGTGACTTCAGATTAATGCTCCAGGAATAGATCCACAGATATATGTGTTTTTGTTCGTGTCAGAAATCACAAATCAATGATCGATCGATTTTATTCATTTTGGACTAACAGATGTTGTATAAAGCAGCTTATTTTTATATGATAATCAGCACTTCCTAGTCTAGCTAAACTCCATCACTAATAAATTCTGTAAGACCTGAAAAGTGTAACCCATCCCACACTATTTATTATATCTATTAGCAGCATTTCATAGTTAATCCAAAATTTCAGTTTTATTTTATTTATTAGCACTTTCTACTTAGCCACACCCCGTCAAAAAGGTCTGTTGTACTTTAAAACTGTATTAAAATGTTAAAGCATCGAGGCATTGTCTACCATAGTTGTTTACCACAACTCATTTGCACAACCACTTCAGCTCCAGCTGTCTCCTCCATGAACAGAGCTGTTGTCCGCACTGGCATTCCCCTCCATGTTTTTTAACGATCTGAGGCCTGCAGTCTCTCTAGTGTCTCTCAATACATCTTTAATCTCCCTCAGTACCTCTGACTTTGAATATCAACAGCTTAGTTTGTCTAAGGGTAGCTTGTTTGCTTTTCACAGGGATTTAGTCCAAAGACTGCTTTACTTCACTACTTCCTGGCATATTGCAGCTTGCTCTTGATGTAAACAGCAGGCTTCCAGTGCTTCTGCTTTCTGTGAGTGGAATGATTTAGGTTCTGATCTGGTTTGATATCAGTCATGAAGTTTGTTATCTTTGCAGGAGAGCAGAGTCCAAATGTATCGCTCATGCAGAGGATGTCGGACATGTTGTCACGCTGGTTTGAGGAGGCCAGTGAGGCCCAGAGCAGCAGAACACGCCCTCAAACTCGACCCAGAGGTAAAACAGCTCAGTTCCACACTGAATATAATGAATATAAACACTTTGAATATACTGATATATCCTTCACAGTATATGTAAGCAGCAGTATACTATGGAAGCTCATTTGCACCACTGGATAAAAAAATAAAAATCTCACAATAAATCTCAAAATTCTGACTTTTTTCTTGCAATTGCGAGTTTACATCTCACAATTCTGACTTTTTAAACTCGTAATTCTGACTTTCTCAGAATTGCAAGATATAAACTCGCAATTTTGAGAACATATCAGTCTTTTTGCCCCTTCATAATTGTTATAACTCGCAATTGCGAGTATATGTCTCACAATTCTGAGAAAAAAAGTCAGAATTGTGAGAAAAAAAGTCAGAATTTATCTTACAAATCCAACTTTGTTTTTCGCAATTGTGAGTTTATATCCCGCTATTCAGACTTTATAAATTACCATTTTTTATTTTTTATTCAGTGCCAGAAACGGTCTTCCATAGTATACTGTTTGCGCACATAACGACAAACATAACATACAATACTGACCTCTCATTAAGAAAATAGCATCTGGTCACATAGAGATGTGGATATGTTTGTGCAAGCTCTGTAATTCGGCATTTCAGTCGAGTCAAGTAAAGTCACGTTTACACTGCAAAAAATGCTTTTCTTACTTAGATTTTTTCTTTTTTTCCAGCCAAAATATCTAGAAATTCTTAAATCATGAAGGATTTTCTAGATAAGTAAAAATTATTGTCTCGTTTTCAGAAAAAACGTCAAAATTAAGTGAGTTTTTGCTTGAAACAAGCAACATAATCTGCCAATGGGGTAAGCAAAATATTCTTGTTTTCTGTTTTAAATAAGATTATTTTGCTTACCCCATAAAAAAGCTCTTCCATGTGACTTATACTGGCATTACACAATGGAGGCAGTTTCAACTTTGATCCTCTTCCTCAATAAACATCAACCATTGAATGGTGCATTTAATGTCCTATGTTAAAAAAAAAAAAAAACTCCTTGAATTCAAAATTTACTCTTAAATATTAAACTCAAGGTTTGATGACTTTCCTCCAGGTACGGCCGCTCGACCAGAGGGAACATCTGCAACCTCAGAAACACACACTCAGGCACAAGAGCCCACTGAGGACTCAGCTGAAGGTGCGATGGAGATGGAGACGCCCTCCTCTGATCCTCCACATACACCTGCTGCTCCTCCTGTACCTGCAGAGCCTCTCCCCAAGTCTATCTCCTCCTTAGGCTCCTCCTCCACTGTGACAGCTCCTGCCCCCTCCAGCTCGTCCTCTATGGAGAGTGCTGCCTCCTCCTCTCTCCTCTCCTCCCCAGACACAGAGCAGAAGAGCCAGGATGAAGTTACGCCCACTCCCTCGGCCACACTCACTCCTTCAGCCACTCCCACCACATCTAGAGAGGCAGCTTTATCTGGTAAGTCTGTCACAGTTGGCAAAACACCGAAGAGTGCATTCATCTTTAATATGAGACAATGGCCATGTTTACATGCACATAATGTTCCATTTAAAGTCCATATATTATGTTTAAGCTTTTAATTTAAAAATAGATGTTTACATGCTTCACAGCTATAAAAAAGGGATTTTTGTCCATATGTACTTCTGTTCAAATATTGGAGGCCAGTAAGATTTTGTTTAAAAGAAATTAATACTTAATATTTATAATATTACAGAGGTTTCTATGCATAATTGTGTGACACTGAAGACTGAAGAAATGGCTGCTGCAGTTTTGCCATCACAGGAATAAATCACATTTAAAATATATTTAAATATAAAACAATTATTTAATTTTAAGTACAATATAACGTTTTAGAATATAATTTTAAAACATTAAAATTTTACAGTATAATTGCTTGTAAAAGCCAAAGTAGTGGCTTAATTCAGATCATATCATCATATTCCAAATGTAATCAGAATTTTCTTGTGCGTGTAAATGCAGTCATTGTATCTCCATAAAGACGATGTGCTTATAATTAACTTTCAAATCAAATTCTTTCATTCCATATATATAATTGGTCCATTTATCATGTCTGCTTGCTATACATCTTTCAACCATCAAACTCTTTTTCTTTTTTTAAGACCTATGCGTTTACTGATTTGTTGTCTTTAGGTGGGGTTTATTTTTTGAACATTGTGTGCCGTTAGGGCCTGCATGAACAATCACATGAACAGAGGCAGGATGTTACATGTAGTGTCTTTTGTCTTCTTTTTTATTGAATGATAAATCCCTGCATTTTGCTCATCGTGCCATTGCAGGCATTTTTATTTTCTGTTCATGCCCCTAGATAGAACATGTGTGGACGTGTGAGAGTAATGCATGCTTTTTTTTTTTTTTATGACGGGTGATGAAACCCTGCAGTCTTGTCTGACATCTCTCAGCCTACAGCTTCAATCTTTTACCATCTTTTACCCCGCATTTCTGCTTATCTATGATTTGCCTCTCTTCTTCTTCCCCATCCCATCAATTTTCCCATCCTGCTCTTCTCTCTCCCTCTGACCCCACACTGTCAGAATATGGTCCTCGCAGGCTGCCGGTAAGTTTAGTGTGTAGACGTTTGCAGAGGCTGCTTCTTCTGTCTGACCCCCAAGGACAGGGCAGACGCACAGTCCCTTCTGTACCTGCGACCTCCAGCACAGAGAGCACAGCCCAACAGGCTGCTGCTGCTGACGCAGGCCCCCTTGCAGGTTACCATCTCCTCCCAGCCTGCATCCCCGCTCTCCTTTAACCTCCTGACCCCTCTGGCTTTCTGTTTCATGGCTGTCCTGGTTTGCTGCTGCACCTCTGGCTATGGAGTGTGTTCCTCTTCCCCTCTGCCTCACAGACACGCACAAATCTAACTGCTGGTCATTCCACTCACATTCACCAACAGCAGAGCTCTGTTCCAAAACCTAGTGAGCTGCCCACCTAGGTGACATTTTTAGACATCGCAGATACACAACTGACTCAAAAGCTGCTCAAAGTCATGATGCCTTGTATTGGCCAAAATATATTACACATATATTATTATGAACTATTATCGCTATTTAACATATCTGTTTTCTATTTTAATATAGTAAAATGTATTTTATTCCTGTGCTGAAGTTCAGCAGCCATTACTCCATTCTTCAGTGTCACATGATACTTCAGAAATCATTCTAATATGCTGATTTTTGTCAAGACAATATTATTATCAGTGTTGAAAACAGTTGTCCTGCTTAATATTTTTTTTGTGGAAAACGTGATACATTTATTCAAAAGAACAGCATTTATTTGAAAAAACATTTTGGTAACAGTGCAGAAATCTTTACTGTCACTTCTGATCAATTTAATGTGTCCTTTCAAGGAAAAAAGGACGCTTACTTTTGAACCCTTCTGAATCATTCAATGACTATTGGAACAAATTGACGTTATGGACAAGCGTCCACATCAAATGCACCTTAAATTTGGACAGAGGCTTAAAAAGTATCTAGTATCTTGAAACAGAGCTCAGATGTCAAACATATGCACATACCACCATCTGTTGATTAATTCACCTGGAATGCAACCACATAATTAATTACATATAAAGTTGGTTTGTACTGTTTGATGTTGGCAGTTAGTCTCCAATTTAAACCTTGAACATTCATTCAAGTTTATTTTGCTCTTTTCATACCTTCTTTTGTTATTCTCCCCTTTGCAATATTCTGCAAAATACTTCTTAATGCTATCAGCGAGTGTGATGTGTTCAGTTATTGTAGACACATATGAAATGGTTAGAGGCAAACTGAACATATTTGTTGTTTATGAAGCAGGTATGTCAGGAAAAGTTAATTGTATTCGATATCCCTACTGTGTGCAATGTATTTTTTGTGCTTAAAGCATTGCACTGTTAGTTCTGCGACATCTTGATGGGTATTCGCAAACTCTCTCCAAAAATGAATGACTTCTGGTTGATTTGTCGCTCCAAGGCACTGTCAGTGTAGGTCTGGCATCTTAATAAACTTTTCTGCCACCATCAGTCTGAACCCCTGAACTACGGATTGCTGTATGACTGCTTGAAAGTGAATACTGCATTAAAGAAGGCTGTTTGTTCTTTATAAATTGTGCTCTTGTATTTGCTTACCTCCTGGATGTCATTTCACATTTTTTAAGGAACAGCCTACTCAGTCTATTACCCTTGGCTTTGTGATTTTAACTCAGAATTAAGCCTTCTAGACTCATCTTTACAGAGTTTGTGGCTTTTGAGTTTGTTGTGAGAAGGTTTTTACCCTGCCTGTGCTGCAGTGTGTTTCCTGAGGATTTAGTTCTGCACTTAAATGTTTGTACTGGCTCTGTTGTTGTTTCAGTTGTTCAGTACGTCTTATTTTTGTTTCAGATTCTCCCTCATCTGTGGTAAACCATCAGCTTGGATCCATGACTCTGGATGAGGAGCAGGGTGCGTCTCCTCTTTTTTTCCTCTCCTGTTGCTCATTTCGTTCAGCCCCTTGCGTCTAAGCTCTGTACATTTCTAATTGAAGCAGCTCTTGTCCTCAGTCGTCTTAAGAAGACTCTGCAGATGTGCCTCTCGGTAAACAGAGAAACTTCAGAAAGATACAGAGGCTTTCTTTCAATCATTTTCAGTCAGTGGACATACTTTTTCTCCTCTTCTGTGGGGCCAAGTTCATATCAAGCTCATCTTTCAAATAATGTCTTGAACACATGATTTTTTTTTCCCTCTCATGCTCTACTTAATGAGTTCACCCTCCATGAGACTGATGTGGGCTTGTAACATCCAAATTTAGCTTAAAGGGGTCATATCACATTTTTTTTATTGATCTTTTGAAGTAAACATTTATTATGCTATGAAAACATTCTGAAACATACTAGTAATTACAGAACTTCGGAAATAGTATTTAACGAACCTAAGCTAAGAAAATGAACAGTTATGTATTTTTAAATGTTTTGAAAGAAGTCTCTTATGCTCACCAAGGCCAAAACAGTAAAATAAAAACAGTAATACTGTGAAATATTATTACAATTCAAATATAATTGTTTTCTATTTTAATATACTCTAAAATGTAATTTATTGTTGTGGTGACAGCTGAATTTTCTGAAATTATGGTCCTTGACTAACATTTCTAAAAAAAAAAAAAAGAGTATGATATGACTCCTTTAAAATTACTTTGCTATTCTGCTTTGGAATATGGAATGTTTCCTGAAAACCAAGAAAACACCAATTTTGGAGAGGTTTCTTCTTTACGGCAGCCCTCTTTTCTCCATATCTATACTGATGTCTGCACTTTTTCCCCTTCAGAACAAGAAGCCTTAAATCCTCTTATTACTTTCATTTGCATTGTGCTAATTCTCTTTGCTGTGAGATAACTGCTTGCAATTGTTGAACTTTAACAAAACTATAATCTAATTTTTTGTAGCCTGAAGTCTGTCTGCGCAGCTCACTTTGCCACATATTCTTTTTTTTCCTCTTATTTATCTACACTAGATACTATGTTTGCCACAGTATAAATAACAGTGAAACTGCACAATTCTCAATAGCACAGATAAGTGAATGTGCTGTTATATTCCTTTATTTAAAATATTAAACATTAATGTAAACATTAACAAATTTAAAAAAAAAAATAATTCAGATATTTCTCAGTGAAATCTGAGCAACTGAAGCTGTCATCTGTGCCATTCTGAATCAAGGTATTTCTCAGTACTACTGAACCAATACTGCAAAAAGACTGGTATTGGTACATTGTTTTATTTTAGTATGACCTAGACATCCCTAATTGGCATGATAATTACATGCTAATATTTCAGAAAAGCTGCTTCTGTGATTAACTGCAGTTGTGACAAATGTAATGTTCCTAAAGAAAGCACTCTTTCTAAAAGCTCAGTTTTACATATCCTACATGTTTCCTCTGTCTTCCCTCCAGGAGGTGCAGAAGCTGCAGGACATGTAATCAGTGATCAGAATACATGTTCCAGTGAGGCTTCCCCAGACACTACAGAAACTGTGCCATCCACATCAGAGCCTTCACTTGGCACCAGCCCCGGCAAAAGCAGTGAGAGCAGCAGCACTCCTTCAGGACCTGGCCGGACTGGCACGGCAGAACCGGTCCTTAGTCTGCACTACAGCACTGAAGGCACCACCACTAGTACCATTAAACTGGACTTCACGGATGAGTGGTGAGTGACCAGAGAATCAGCCTTGACCTCAGCACACAAATCACACAAATCACCCCTACAAGCATATAAAGAGCCTTGCTATGAAATACCTAGTTAAAAAGAAATGTACCACAGATTAATGCATTCTGTTGCATTGTTCAAACAACAAACATTCCATTAGGCTACAACTAGTGTGATCCGATTCACAAGCAAATGACTCTAAAGAACTGCTTCTTTTAATGAATCCCTCATGAAGGCTCACAAATTCACAAGATATTATTTTGAATCCATCTAATAAAACCTGAAATTAAATCATTTTTAGTCATGTTCAACTCAAAAAGAAGTTTTGTGTATGTAAGGTTCTGCATTTGAAATATACATTTTTTTCATGCTTTCTCAAAGAATTAAACAGTGTTGTTGTTGACAGTCTAAAGTTAAAAACCTTTTCGTTAATTGAAATAAAGCTGTAATAAAGAAAATATGACTTAAAATGAATTTTAAATGAATTCATTTTTTTAATTAGCTTTAAAAGAAACTTTTGCAAAAATTTGGAATGTTGCCTTGCTAATTAAATAAGTTGAAGTATTAAAATTGCTAAAACTGAAAAACAAACTGTAAATGGAAATATTGTTAATATTAACTAAAAGAAAAAAAGTAAAATTAATTTGCATTTATTGAAATAAATCTGAAATAAAATAAAAATAAATGCTAGATGAAAAATGAAAAAATGAAAATAAGAAATAACTAAACTTACCAAAACTAAAGTAAAACTAAAAAGAAATGTCAAAACAAAAATTAAAATTACAACATAACTCAAAACAACATTAATTGTAATTATAATTACAACATTATAACTCAAAATATTAATAAATACTATAATAGTATATAAATAATACTTGGGCAAGTCAGATGTCAAGTTCGTGTATATAAAGACTGTTAAAAGTTATAAAACCAGTTCACAAGAACCATTCCTATGAATTGCAAATGTTTGTCTGAAATTCTTTTTGGCTTCCTCCTTTATTTAATTGTGAGTATATTGTTTTGAGTATGTTGTTTTTTTGTTTTGTTTTGTTTTGTTTTTTTATATTTTTATTGATTTTTCCAATTTATATCACATTTATACATTGGAAAAATCAACCATCCCCCAACCTTTACCAACAAATCCCTAGAGTAGTGTTCTTGCTGTCCAATAATTCAAAAAGGAATTACAGGTTTAAAAAAAAATAGAGCATACATATATACATGTCTACATCAAACAAAAATCAGATACATAAAACATATATACATAGACTCAGAGAAGGGAGGGACAAAAAAATAAAAAATTCTAATAAATAATAATAAAAATTGTCAACATAATCAACGAAAGAGCGCCACATCTTAAAGAATTGTTTTCCCAATCCTCTTAATGAATACCTATTCTTTTCGAGGTAGAGACAAGAATGGCATTTTTTGTAAGAACAAATCAATAACTTTTTTTTTTCAACTATGCACAGGAGCAGTCCAACGCCCAGTGCCAAAGGCAGCAGTGGAGGACATAAGCCTGGGGAGGTGGGTGAGAGCCAGACCAGAGAGGAGCCCACAGTACAAACCTCAGAGCAAAGTGAGTCGACAACCACATGCCCACTGCTACAGAATTTGTGTTGTGTGGCTTATCTTAACTTTCCTCTCTCATAACCAGGTTCAAGCTCACCCTCAGAGAGTCAACCCACACCCAATGGGGTCCAAACTGCAGACAGTGGCACGGAAAAGGCCTCCATCAGCTCTCAAAACAGCACGCCACCGGCTGCACCACCAGAGGGCCTGTCAGCTGAAGACACAGCTCGTCCCAGCGCTCCTTCAGAGCAGCTCCAGGCTGCTGGTTCGGCGGAGCTGAGCGAGCAGTGCAGGAGGAGCGAGACCGCAGGAACAGGCGGCCAGGGTTCGACTCAACCATCCCGCAATCAGGACTCTGATGACAGCGACGACGACCCCATCCTTATCCCTTCAGCCAGGTACAGAGGAGGGCAGGGACAGAGGTATGGACTCTCGTCATGTCAAGATGTTTAATGATGCAAATTATCACAATGTGTAGGCAAATGAAATGACAGACGGGAAGTCCCATGAAACATGAGAACATGAGTTTATGCTAAACAGTGTTTATCTTTGGACAGTCATAAGTAAAATTCTACTCTTCTCATTAGATTTAATTACAGAGGATCAGCTGTAGGTGATAGGATGATAAGGTACTGTAATGTTTCTGAGATGGACACTAATATAATCTAATTGCAAGGGGTGCAGATTTGATTTACTTTTTATTAACTTTATATTGTGTGGCTGCGTAAAAATGCTATTAATTATGTAATGTGTGTCATTTAGTAGTTCATATTAACTTTATTTTTGCCTGAGAATGTGCAAAATGTTTGCATAATGACCCTTTGGTTCGTTACTAACCAAGTAAACTAATTTCATGCATGAATGTACAGTACAAGTTTCCTTAGGTATAGTTGTTTGGAGTTTAAAAACTGTATTCAGATTTTGAAAACAGTTGTGTAGCTTGATATTTTTGTGGAACCCCTGATAAAAAAAAATTTTCAGGATTTTTTAAAGAGAAAGTTTAAAATAACAGCATAAATTTTAAAAAATATAGAAATCTATAACATTATAAATGTTTTTAATGTCTCTTTTGATCAATTTAATGCATCCTTTCTGAATAAAAAGTATGAATTTCTTTAAAAATCTTACAGAAAAATGACCAAAAAAACCTGAGCTTCCACAGCTCTCCAAAAACAGTGATTCATCAGATTCACTCAATAAAAATGTAGTTCTCTTGAAGAGACAGTTACTAAAATACAGCTATAAGTCACACTGTAATTCCATGAATTATAATCTGTTGACTATTATCAGCTATTAAATGAAATATCAAAAACACATCATTGTATGAATTTAACGTGCACAAAAGTTATTGCTGTTACTGTGTCATGATAGGTGAAGCACCTACATCTACATTGCCTGCAAAAAAATATATTCAGCTCAATTATTATCTGTCTCGCACAGTGCTGTAAGACTGTTTAAGCTTGTGAAAATTAATATTATGTTGAGTTGTAATGTGTTTTAAAGTTATTGTGCATAGATGATTTTTCATGATCATTGATCTGCATGCTCTATCTTTCATAGACGCTCTGCCGCGGCTCGGATCCAGGAGCTGTTTCGCAGGAGAAAAGAACGGCGAGAGATGGAGGAGAGTGAGACTCAGAATATCAGGAGACCCTCTGTCAAGATGATGTACAAGGGGCACCGCAACTCCAGGACCATGGTACGCTCTCTGTTTATTGTCTCATGCGTATTTTACACAAAAAGCAGCTTTCTGTTACTTCTTATTAGTACAACATATAAACAATCATGGTTTGTAACAAACCAATCACAGACATTTTTATTTACTGACCTGGCTGTGCATGTAGATTAAGGAGTCGTGTTTCTGGGGGAATAACTTTGTGATGAGCGGATCGGATTGTGGCCATATCTTCATCTGGGACAGACACACAGGAGAGCACCTGATGCTGCTGGAAGCCGACAACCATGTGGTCAACTGTCTGCAGCCACACCCTTATGACCCCAGTGAGCAAAAAGATACTTAAAAACAATAGATACAGACGCATTTTGTTTTAGATAACTTGGATCACATCATTTGGTCTGATGTATTTTTTTTTTTAACAGTTCTTGCTTCATCTGGAATTGATTATGACATCAAGCTGTGGTCGCCTTTAGAACAGTCAAGGTCATTTAATAGAGTCCTTGCTGAAGAGGTATGGACAATGTTTTCTGTTTAATTCTGTGAAAAATGTGTATATAAATGCATGTAGTAACACACACGTGTTGTTTGTTTTGAGATGTAATTAAATCCCCACTAGATGGCACCAGAGCTCCAAGTACTGTGGTTGCCTAAGGAATGGTGGCTGCTTTTATAGAGGAAAATACATAAAATAGAGGCATTTTAATGCAGTTGTATTGGTGTAACTCTGCCATTGCTATAGGAGCAAAGTGTTGACAAACTTTTGGATTTAATTTCCTGATCTGTTTGTGTGCTGTAGGTGATTGCACGTAATGAGTTAATGCTGGAAGAGACAAGGAACACCATCACCGTCCCTGCTTCCTTCATGCTCCGAATGCTGGCATCATTAAATCACATCAGAACAGGTGAACT
>JAUZSZ010000104.1:22392628-22404313 GCA_034780575.1 Labeobarbus marequensis | reverse complement strand
TTTAAAAAAAAAAAAACAACAACAGTGAAACGGATTTATATATAATGACGTAATTTTTCTTAGTTATTTAAGTGATTTGTAACCATGTCCAGAAAAATGTATTATGCTACACAATGTGAGATATAAACTCGCAATTGTGAGAAAAAAAAAAAAGTCACAACTGAGAATTTGCAAACTCAGGATTCTGACTTTTAAAAAGTCAGAATTTTGAGATATAAACTTCTAAAATTCTAAAACATTTGAAAAAAAAAGAAAATGAAAGAATTAGAAAAAAATCACAACTCTGAGATGTGAGATAAAATAAATTGCACAACTGCGAGATAACTTGTGATTCTGAGAAAAAAGTCAGGACTGTGAGATATTCTGAAAAAATTTATGTTTTAATATATGGAAATAAGCAGCCTGGACATTCTGCTAAATGACTTTATTTCTGTTGAAGTGAAGTGATTTGCTGAAGTGATTTGTAACTATGTCAGAAAAAGTTTATTATGCCACACTGTGTTTTCCTCATGGAGAAGAAGATTTCTAGAGCTGTCTAAAATAGAGCTATTAGCCAGCACAAAAGCATTGATCAGAAACGGAAAGGGTAATTTAATCCTTTGTGTACTATTGGCATTGTTATTTATAGCTGGAGCACAACTATTCACTCGCAGATATTAAAAACTCATCATGTGTCTCAGATTAGACTACAGAAGCTATCCTTTCTAAAGGGCATTCGAAGGCAGAGTGTGAATTTAATGTCAGAGTGTGTTTTTTCATTGATCTGTAGAGGTGTAGATGTGCAACAGAGGATCTACAGACACCAGAACTGAAAAGGGGTAGGAAATTCCAAGAATAGAATAGAATAGAATAGAATAGAATAGAATAGAATAGAATATCTCTAAAAAAAATTGCAGTAATACTAGCATACCAGCCCTAAGAAATTTTAATTCCATTATTTTACATATAAAATAAAATTTAGTATTACCACAATTTTAGGAGTTATCAAATCTGATATTATATTATACAGAAATTTACATAATATAATATAACATAATACAATATAACATAATATAATATAGTATAATATATATTTTTTGTAATACTACATGGCACAAATACTAATAATTTTAATTATTTTGTTCTACACATACATCAAAATACTTAAATTTAGTACTACAACAACTTTTAGAGTTATATTGACATTTCAATATATTTCATAATTTCATAACTCTAAAAAAAATGTTGTAATACTAGACAGCCCTGATAAATTAAAATTGTATTATTCTATATTATTAAATATGAAACCAAATATTGTGTTCAAAAATAAACTAAACGTACACAAAAACAATATAGTTTCAGTTATTTACTTTTCTTTAGAGCAATTAATGTATATGTATATATATATATATATATATATATATTATATTATATTATATTAATGTTATTGAATGATTTATTAGAAATATTTTTAAAGTATTGTAATACTGAAGACTGAAATAATGGCTGCTGATAATTCAGCAAAGGAACACACAATTCACATTATGTATAAATATATATTACAATATATTTCAAAAGACAACATTTATTTTAAATTGTAATAATATTTCACAGTACTTTTAATAACATTATACATTAGCATTATACATTGTATACCAAAAAAATAAAAAATAAATAATAACATACATATGTATAAAAAAAGCTGTAACTGGGATGGTACCTATTCAAAAGGAACATCTTTGTACCTAAAGGGTCCATACTGGTACCTTAAAGGTATGCATCAGTACCTAAAGTGTACATGATAATACCTACAAAGTGCAAAAAATGACTTTTTGAGTAGTTACTGTCCCAGTGACAGCTTTTGTACATTTTTTTTTTCTTTTTCTGAGAGTGGAGGTATTACAACGTGATCATGGTTGATCATAGTCGAGGGCACGTCTTCATGTGTCCTTGTAAACCAAATGTCTTTAAAAAAAAAAAAACATACTAAATGTTATGATTATTCATATAACCTAAATTTTGCTCTAACCTGACAACCACACTCGAAGTAAACTAGCTTAAGGCACTCAGTTTCCAGCATGCTTTCCAAACAAGAGTGAGAAGAGAGCGGTGTGTGCTCGACTGCAGTCTAACTCACTCAGAGACGTTCCTCTGTTCTCTTCCTCCCCGCTGCCGCGCACAGTCACGCGACTGTCAGTACAGGAGAGCAGATCGATAACAGAGCATCTCTCACCGTGTGAATGCACCCGTGGGAGCTCTCTATCCTGAGTCTCCCTATCTCTCTCTTTCCTGGGCCAAAAAGCAAATGGATCATTTGATGGTCCCCTCCATAAGCTGCCAGCGAGAGGTAATGACAGAGCCATTGGCACCTGCCAGTGACCTACAGAGCAGCGTCCCAGTGGGGCTCAATCATTAGCGGCTTCTCACCCGAGGACATGCAGGAGTACCAAACCGCCACACCACGGGTTTGCCAGTTTATATAATTACCCAGAAAAGAGTACGAGAATGGACAGATGCTGAGCTAGACCGACTGATGGAGAGAAAATAGCAGAAAATAGCAGACGCACGGTTTCAATGAAAGCAGGGTGAGCTGGAGGATAAATGGATGATGACAAAACTCTCACTGAGTTCATTTAACGTCTGTCACTTTGCTGTACTGTCATATTAGGGTCCAGTCGCAGGTTTATTGAAAACATTTACTGGCAATGAATATTTCTGACCTCGCCATAAAATGTTTTGCGTTATTTTGATTTAATAATATATTTCTGTTCCAATCATAATGACAGTTTGTAACTTTTCTTCGCTGCTATTCAAAAGTTTGGGGTCAGTAAGATTTTTTTTTTTTTTTTTTGTTAAGAAATTAATTCTTTCATTGAGCAAAGATGCATGTTATTGATCAAAAGTGAAATTAAAGACATTTTTATTGTTACAAAATATTTATTATTTCATTAAATAATCCTGGGAAAAAATAATCAGGGTTTCAAAAATATTAAGCAGCACAACTCTACACTCTAAAAAAAATGGTGTTATATAGCACTAAAAGTGGTTCTTGGCTCGCAATCATAGGGGAACCACTTTTGGTGCTATATAGCACCATATCTTTAAAGGTAAGAGGTGCCATATTGCATTGCATTTCTTCAATAAAAATGGTGCTAAACAGCACCAACAGTGGTTCTTTGGCTCGTAAAGAACCTTTAAAAGGCTTAACAGGTTCTTTGTACAGCAGTGGTACTATATAGCACCTTAATCACCCCAAAGAACCACTGAAGAACCATACAGGAGCTTAACAGGTTCTGTACATGGTAGCAATGCCAAAGAACTGGTGAAGAACCACTGAAGCACCAAGATTTGGTGCTATACAGCACCAAAAGTGGTTCCCCTATGATTATGAGCCAAAGAACCACTTTTATTGCTATATAGCACCAATTTTTTTTTAGAGTGTATAGACATGTAGATTGCTGCTAAGTACCCAAAATTCATCTTTCTCCATTGACGACCATTCAAAAGTAGAGGTTGTACTAATGTCTGTTTGTTTTATTCATTTAATACTTTAAATATTTATTTATATTTGTGGCTCTTATAAGTGTGAAAATGTTTTTTTTCTTACCTGGCTTGACGTCACAGCTCAGGAGTCATGTCAAGTTTTTATAGTGCTACAATAGAGATAGTTTCGAAGCAGCTCTATCTGAGGCAAATTAAAATTCTTCTATACAACAGTTCTAAGACAACAGTGTCCTTATTCAATTCCAGTCAGTGTTGATACAGTTCAATAGCTGTGTAAAGTTCATAACTTATAAAACATTTTGAATTTCAATTCAGCTATACAGTTCAGTCAGTTCAGTGTTGATTCAGTTCAGTTCAACAACTTAATGTTGCAAAATCCATCAATTATGAACAATAGTCGCTAGCAAAAGCCATGTTGTCAAGTTGTCAGGTTGTTGCTTTTCTGCAGCTCCCAATTAATTTGTCACCTGACATGTAAGGATTAGCCAATCAGAGCTGCCAATTTCAGCTACTTCAGTGTGCACTGCAGTATACGTCAGATGGCCATTGAACTGTGGGTGGCCTGTGGGTGTGTCGTCTGAGAATAAGTTTGATAGATCCATGTGATGCTTTCTGTCGTCTTGTCAAACCCACGTGCGGGACCTAAACTCAGACTGTGCAACTGCGGCTACAAGCAGGCATCAGCCAGTAGAGTCAAACCGGTGCATAATCCAGCAGAGTGCCGTATGCAGCTCTCAGCCAGTCCTCATTAACCTGCCGTATCCTCAGCTCAGACCTGTGTGGATGACATCCTTTGAGGAGCCAGGAGTGTGTGCTCATTAGACAAGCCCACACACACTGCCTACCTCGGGTCAAGAGCATCTACTGTAGCCACCCTCTCCGTTCCCCTGGCTGATTGATGCCCTTAAGATGTCACAGCGTTTCACGTAAAGCCCTCCACTTTAGTCATGATGAGTAGGCCAGGTGAGAGGAGAAGAGCACAGGACAGCCATGCTAAGAAGGCCACCAATTTCAAAAAACATTTTTCAAGTAGACTAATTTCCATGTCTGAAAAACATTAGGTTTACTCTCCTCACTTTTTTCTATAGCTTATAGGCCTGCTGTAAATTTAGGCCTACTGTATTTTGGCCTAAATAATAAGGAAATTAGGCCTACTATATGTGGGGAAAAATGCATCATGAAATGGATCAAATTAAATGAGCCCTTGAAAGTGATCTTTTACATACATGCTCTTATCATGTAGGCTTGAACTGTGCTTTGTGCTGTTGGCATTTTCTTTGTTTTGGCTCCATGCAGTGGTTTTTCTAAAGGTTCAATGACATTCTATGCCCTTTCCAGTTTACAGTCTGATTATGTCACATCAGCTTGTGAAAGCCCACTGATGTCAGCGGTGCGGTAACAAAACAGCTCGCTTCTCTGAAATTTTTAAATTGTGTGCTCTAAATGAACATTGTTGCTAGGCACTCAAGTAACCTTGTCCCATTTGAACTCTTTTATAATCTGTAAAATCATGGGTTTTACAAACAAAAAGATTTTTTTCAACAATAAATAGCTGGAGTTCTTTAGTTCACCGTGCAAAAATGACCTGTGTCTGCTGTTGTTTATTTGTTATTTATTTTTGCTAATGTTCTTTATTTCATATAAATTGTTATTTTTTTCAACCAATTTTGCTTTCATTGCACTTTTCAAATCTAAATCTCACACACTTTTGAGATTTCAGTCAAACAATGCAAAATCAATACAAATGGACTGCGCACATATTCAGTAAGGTGTGAGTGTGTGGGCTGGCCTGTTCAATATTCAAATACCTTTTTTACACATTTATGGTCTTATAAAATGTTTCAAAGTGGACCGACCTGATAAACCGACCACCTGACTAGCAAAATAAAAGAGCAGGGGACAATCTTATCTGAGTTATGTTTTCTTTTGTAACCTTGGAAACCATTTGATTATGGGCACATTAAACGCTTGCGGCAAAATCCTTTCTCGTTTTCTAACTAAACGTGGCGTGGTTTTATCGGTTTACGCTGATCTGATGAGCTGGGATCCCAGCAGCCCTCACACGCCATTGGTGGTGTGGCGAGATCACAGTACTGTACACAGAGTAGCCTAGAAACTTTAACGTCACATGTTACACAAGTATCCCTTTACCACTGAAGGTACGTTACCCTCAGGTACCCTCAGCTGGTGTTTAGAAAGAATTCTTGCTGACTGTAGGCAGAGAATAAAACCATGGCCAACATGGCAGGTTTGATGTTGGCAGTGATTTATTTATTTATTATTTCTTTCATTTTGCATCTTCACACATTTTTCTCAGTGTGTGATTCTAAGCCGATTTTTGCTTTTGTGTCACAGATAATATAACATTATTTAATTCGAGGAGGAATAACTTATTGTACAGATTTTTTTGTGTTTTTCGGTAATGAAATGACTTCTGCTAATAGTCCATTTTTACATAATGATGCAATAAGTGCAAATAAACCGGCTTCTGACTATGATAAGCACTTTTTTATAAATTACTAGCTGAAACAGTGAGGCTATTTTTTTCCCATTTTTGCAGTTAGATGATGTTTGACCAGTGCTCTGCATTTTTTTCTTTTTGTCTTGTCTCATGTTGATGGTATCTGTACTACAGATGACAATGTTACATTAACCATTATCTTATCTGCTCAAATTAGGTCAGGAAGCCATTGTCTTATATAGCTACAATTGTGAGAATAAGTATTTAGAGCCTTTGAATTCCATGATGAACCATTAGTTTAAATAAAGTTATTGATTTAAAAACTATCAAATCACCTATTAAAAGAATAGAATTGGTGTCAGCTCAGGTATGCTCATAGAAATGGAAAAAAATTCTCATGTTTTGAATTCCCTAGTTAGATACATGTGTAGAAGGTGTCAGTTTTACATAACAGATCCATATTGATCTATCAGAAACATGTCAGAGATCACCAAAGTTGAACTTTGGTACACAGTGGAAGATGAAACTTCTTCACATGCTTGCGTTTCCGCGCTCCCACATTTGCTTGTGTATTGTAAGTGCACTGAGCTCAAAGTCTGCTGTGACCGCACCTTAAGCCTTCCGCTCATTAGCTGGATGCTAGCTGCTTCTCATGGAAGATGTGCTTATTTTGACAGTCTGGCAGCCTGAAATGAGTGGAATCACTTTGTTCTGTTACAGCAGTATTTTCGCCTACCAGATATGGTTCCAGAGACCACAGTGGTTATTAAATCTAATATTCTGTTTAAAGCCTTTAACTGAGTGTGCTGAACTGCGTTCAGCCTTTCAATTAATTTGTGCGTTGTTTAGCAGTGACCCAATAATAAACTACAAAATGTGACCTGAACCTGCATTATCTTTTTGCCTTTGTATTGAAAGATAAAATGTGTATAATAGTGTGTTTCATGACTCGGCAGCCGAGTTTTCTGTCGTCAGTTCTGTGGTCTGCACACCCAATGTTCTCCCCTCTGCATGTGTTTAGCATGCCGTGTCTCAGGAAAAAGCCACCACAACTATGTCATGCAGACATTTATTTTTGCCTTGTAAAACTACCCAAATGTTGTGGCATTTTTGAAAATAGTTTGTACCATTTGTGATACAAAAACCGGCCCGGGGAAGGAGCTTTCTGAGGCAATACGAGACCTTTACGGAAGGCGTACAATGAGGCGGTTGAAATATTTTAATCGACTTGAAAAAAGGCTTGATAACGCTGGACGTCACTCAGCCCACGCTAAAGCAAACAGATCTGAACGTGTCAAAGGCCTTTGACATCCCTCTTACAGTGTAGGTCATATTATCTTCAGCTCGGACGGACTGTGGTTGAACCGCTATGAAGAAACCATTCCCTCCCTCTTTCATTTGGCCGTCTCTCTCTTTCACATGCCACCTCGTTTTGCTTCCTTATTCGTGGTGTGCTAAACCTCAATATTATTCAGCAGATCCACACAACTCTGTGTTTTTTGTTCTTTGCTGTTGGTTATGGAAGCCTATGATGCTGCTGAGAGAGACTTTTGTCATGTGAGAGCACAGAGCAATAGTCTAGTCTCTGCGTGGTATCCCCCTGCCCCTTCAAATAAACAAACACACAGGCTGATTTGCTGACCTCTAGGTTAGAGACAAATGTACGTCATACATCACCGTCACCTTTGAAACTATCAAGTCATTCACATGCCGGCCTGCCATCAAAGACCAGAACATGTGGGTTTAGTTTTGGCCTCTAGCCTTTGGCACAGACTTTGAGCTTATTTGTTTGTTTGTGAATGTGTCATATATCCTATCGAGATATGTGTTTAAGCTTTAAGAAATCTTTTAAATGTGATGTTTGTCTGGGTCTTTATGCTGTCTAACACATCCTGGCCCTGTTTGTAGCCCAATAATGACTTCCAAACAATTCAAGTATTTAGAAAGTCAGAATAAGTAATATGATATGTGGTCTGTACAGGTAACCTAATTAACTAATTTACAGTTAACTACTAACACAGTTAACTAAGCGTTAACTTAAAATATGGTGTTGTGGTGCTGTTTACTCACAACAAAAACAGTCGTCAAAATTTCTACTTTCATTTGTTGTCAGTGAAACCGCCAATGTATGATGTTTGTTGATTAGGTAGCACTTTTCAATAAGGTTTAGGTGACTGAGCTAACAATGAATAACAATTTTACAGAATGTATTAATGTACGTAGGTTAATGTTAAGTTATAAATATACTATTCTTATTTCACGGTTTCTTGAATTCCAACTTGTCACATGCATGCATGTTTTAGCATTTACATTAATAACCTTAGAATGTAAAAACAGCTTTGGCCACACATTCCACTCCATTTTGCTACATTTGAAAAAGTCAAGTTCTTCCACTTCTTTCATAGAGCAAAGGACAGAGGGGCAAAATTAGTCCAAAGAGCATGAATGGATGCATTACACACCTTAGATAATCTATTTTTAACATGCTATCATTTGGAATGCAATAATTCTTATCTTTTTTTATTAGAACATGTTGGTAAAATAAGCAAACGGCATCTTCAGGTAGTAACAGCACTGACTGTTTGCCTAAGGAAGTGGTCTTTGCATGTCAAATACACCTATTATGAAATTTAAAAAAATTGATATGATTATATCTTAAATTAATAAAACGTTTTTAAAAGGGGAAAAAGGCTATTTTTTACATGCCAAATATAGGAGGAAAATATTTAACCAGTACATGCTTGGGTTATGATAGACACATTTCTCTGGAATGTGCCAAATTCAGCTTTTACTCTGTCACTGAACATGTTTTTATTTTGCCAGTGCAATCATTTGAAATAAGGAGCAGGGAAAATCATGCAGCAAGAGCATAATTATAGGCACAATCATTCATACATTTTGACAACTTTGATATGCACGATTCATTTGGACTTTGTGAATACATTTTGAATGATGCCAGATTATTTGATTTGGATGGAGGCGTCTTGTAATTTACTGCAGCACGTTAAGGTTCATTTTGTTTGGTATTACTCATAAGAAGAGCTCTTACAGTATGTATGGATTCTCACTGTTTGTTTATACAGTATGTTTCTGAAAGATGATGTTCTCCCAAGAAAACCAGGTGTATTTTTTGCAGAAATTGTGATATCCAATTAGTAAGCGTAGCCTCGGCAGTGTCAAGAAAGGAATATAGGTCAATCAAAAAATGTGAATATTTAGTAATCATTTACTAACCTTCATGTAATTTCAAACCCATCTAAAAAAAAAACATATTTTGTGTTTTACAGAAGTAATATGAGGACTGGGACTGTCAAGCTCAAGCAAAATGACAAAACAAGCACTACATACAGTAAGTTATCTATGTTCAGATGCTATACGAAAGTTTCTTACACTTGACTGATATTTTTCAGTGAGCTGTTAACTGCTGCAACCAGATCATTGAGACTGTGAACAAATCCTTGAACAAATCACTGGTTCGTTGAAAAGATCTCTCTCTAAAGACCAATTCTTTCACAAATGTGAATAAATTGGTCTTCGGAGTCTGTTCTTTTGAGTTCAATGACTATTTTGTTCAGTATAACTTTTGTGAAGATACCAAGGAGAACAGGTCAGATATCAAGATTTTCAGTGGGCTTTTTGGTCTATTTCTTGAGGAAACCTTATCTTTTACCTTCAAAAGACTTATAGATTATAACGTACAAATAGTATGAACCAGTTTTATGATACTTTTATGGCATTTTATTTATAATTCTGAGGCTTCTCATAGTCCCAGTCAGCATCTAGTTTCATTATATTGAAAAGAGTGACAAGGATATTTTTCAAAAATTTGTGTTCTATACATAAAAAAGTACTACAGGTTTTATAACAACATGAGAGTGAGTTTTTGGTTGAACTAGCTATTCCATTGAGAGTAGGAGTAAGGGGCCATTCACACAACGCATTTTTCCATTCCAGTGTGCTACTTTTTCTTTGTTTTTCTATGTAAACACACACTAGACGGATGTGTATGACCATTGCACTCGCGTCTTGCATCTTCTGCAGCTTCTCGCACATGAGCGCCGCATTTTTAAGATGCCGTGTCAAATTAAAAGAATTTCAACTTTTACACACAACGCCACTCATCAATGTCAGTTCCAAAACAACTGACCAATCAGAAGATCCCGGAGGCTGGACAAGCGTTGCAGCTTTTATTTACAATAGCAAGTTGGCATGGCAACTGTTTAATTTGACGGCAACAAACTGTTTTATTTGATGGGGAAGGATACATTTTGTATCATTTTCAGACACATGTGGACCTCTATTTGTCATTACCACATATTTGGCCATATTTCTGAGTTGTCGGTTTATTTGCATGCACTTGTATGTAAATGCTCAGTGTCGTTTGCAATGACTCAACCCTTGTGTTTGCACATCACTTCGGAGCTCTTGCCTCTTGCCTGTCTTCTCTCCAAAGGCGAAAAACTGGAAGAATCCACGCAAGGAAACAAAGATCTGCTCAGGCACCTCTTCGCTGGCACAATTCAGCGTCTGCTCCACTCACCTTGAGACATCCACCCCCCACCTTTCTCACCCCCACACCCAAGAAAATGTGCCATCTAGAAATGGACTATGGCTGAGAGAATGAGAGGAAAAAAGAAAGCAATTAGTCATCGATTTCAAAGAGAGTGTATAATAAAACGTTTCCCCCCTAAGGTAAACCTGTGGAATACAAACACGAATTAACCGCCCACATGAGTCCTGTGAATAAGGCTTGAAGAATGTACGCAGCCCACACAACCACTATTAAAGAGTGACACACTTAGACACTCCGACACATGTAGATATGCCTCTCACCTCACTGTCACTCTACCCTTAGAGGAGTCGTACAGCCTTTCAATATTCATCATGTAAAAAGCACAGGCTATACTCGGGTCCTCAGATCTTTTCACACTCACATGAAGAAGTTCTTTCATAGCTGTGTGATGGGGGGTGAGATAAATGTACACCAGACCTATATGTAAACGTGAACATGCGCTGCAAGAAATGTCTGTGTGAACATAAGAGATAAAGTGATGCATTTAGTGAGATTTGTTTAACTAGTAAAAAATGGTGCTGAGAAAAAATAATACATAAACATAAAATATTTTTATTCTTGTTATTCTTATTCTTATGGCAGTTTTTTTTTCCTTAGGTAAATTTATCTTGATTGGTATTTAAAGGACATTTACCATTTTTTAGATTATATTATATTATATCTGTCATAATTAATGGCTCTCAGGGATACTTGCATTTTACATTATCTTTTATAATCTGAGTTCAAAATGCAATTTGACCATTTTTTTCTTGTCTCTTCAAATGTTGTATGAAGTCTCTTTGTCTACAGCTGAACCACAACATGATTGTGCATATGATATTTCTTTAAAAATTGTTTCATATAATAATAAAATAATACAAATTTTAACAATAATGTCATATTTTTGTTGACTTTGTTGTGTATTTTTGAGTAATACTTTAATGAAAAAGCTGAAATTATGTCATCCTGCCTTACTGAGTCCGTCATGTTTCTGTTAGAGGACTCAGTTTGGACACATACTTGACACCCTCCCGCTCTCCGCTGTTACCCTAGCAACGGCTATGGTTACTAGGGTGCCTGGTCTTCCAATGGGCTTTCGCTGCGTTTGACTGTTTTTGAATCGAGAGAGAGAGAGAAAGTGAGAGGACAAGTGTTTGTGAAAAATCCACATTCAGAATTTCCCAATCCC
>JAUZSZ010000104.1:22346629-22359859 GCA_034780575.1 Labeobarbus marequensis | reverse complement strand
ATACAGTGTATTTTTGGCTATTGCTACAAATATACCCCAGCGACTTAAGACTGGTTTTGTGGTCCAGGGTCACAAATGTATCATGGTTTCCACAAAACTGTTAAGTAACACAACTGTTTTCTACATTGATAATAATAAGAAATATTTCTTGATCACCAAGTGACACTGAAGACTGGAGTAATGGCTGCTGAAATTTCAGCTTTGCATCACAGGAATAAATTACATTTTAAAATATATTAAAATACAAAACAGTAATTTGAATTGTAATAATATTTTTTTAATATTACTGTTAAGAATAAGAAAGTTCTTTCAAAAACATTTTAAAAAAATCTTACTGAAACAAAACTTTAGAACAGTACTGTGTATTTTATTAAATTCTAAAGCAAATGTCACCAAACTAGAATTTGTATTTTAGGTATGTGGATTATGTCAGAATGACCTTTGACACTTGCTATGAATGGTATGTAAATGTATGGCCGTCCTCCACACCTGACTCACCCTCACCTGAAAGCATAGGTACTGTTTCTCTAGCAGGGTGTCCTGTTCTTACTTGTTATAACAAGTGCAGTAGAGGTATGGAAGTCGATGTAATGCAGCCAAGCTTGCAGAATGAGAGATTTGACTATCTAGGTATGCTCATAATTGTCAGTTTGTGAATATTGCTCTGCTGGAGGGCGACTCCTTCTCACATTCCTTAACGTCTTGATCTTAATTACCTGTCTGCATGTCCAGCAAGCTTTTGAAGAGCTCTCATGGGCTGTATGGTGAAGTACCTTAATAGAGAATCCCAAAGCTTTTGTGCATGGTTCATAGCAGAATGCCTTTGTGAGTAAATGACTGTTTAACAAGAGTAACTGGATTTGGATGGGGGGAACAGAACATTTACGTAGGGTGTGCCTGGACAGGTAAGCCCACCCCTATTGCATAGTTTTCGTACCTGGAGTGTCTCCTTGCTCAGACAGGTGAGGTGGATTTATTTGTTTCTTATCTACGATTCTCACATTGGTTTTACCAGACGTTAAACATTTCAGGAAGTGGCTTTGGTGCAGTCCTCCCACCAGATGTCAACAGCTACAAACAATAACTTAAGCAAACAAGTGTAAAACAACAGCCATTCCGCCTTCATTAGCTGATGCCTCCCATTATACCTTGGTGTGCTAATGCTAGTGCACTCTTAAAAATAAAGGCTCCCTATTGATAGTTCATTGAAGAAACTTTAACCTCCATGGAACTTTTCTGTTGCACAAAAGGTTCTTGGGGAAAGGTTCTTTAGATTATTGAAATGTTCTTCATATTGTTTCTAAGAAACAATGGTATTTTAAGAACTGTTAACAGAAAGGATCCCAAAATGTTTTTATACCTTTTATTTTTAAGAGTGTGCTGTGCATTACTGAGCATTTTCCAGTTATTGTCCCATACCTCATAGCCATTTAATATTGATAAATATTAGTGAAATGCATATTGCTAAATGATCATTACAGCTCAAAATAAATCACACTTCATGAAGTTATCAAAAAGATTGCCTGTACACTTTATAATTTTAGCGAAACCATCTCTTAGTGCCCTGTTGACACCTCTTGTCCAAATGTTAAATGTTAGGTCAGCAGTCATTTAGTTTCAAGTCGTTCTAGGTATGGAGGTTCAGTTTTGATTTGCTTTGCTTCGCTTTGCTTCAGCACTCATAATCAGTTAGCAGGTATAGTCATAATCGGTCTGCAATCGGAATTTCAGATTTTCATATTCTTAGAAATACAGAATATTACAGTAATGACAAAGCATTCTGATAATGGCATTTCTTTTCTTTTCTTTTTGTTTTTGATGCCTCAACTGCAAACCGGCCTTTGGGAGAAAAGGAACAAGCTCTGCGCTGGCCGTCGGTAGTGCCAATACAGCAGTGGCTCTCAGAACACATGATAGGCATTCAGACTCCATTTGAATTGAATTGAATTTCAGTTTCTGATTTTGAACTGTAGTAACAAACAGGATGCAGAATTGCATTTTAAATTTCAGAATAAGGAAGCAGAATTAAAAGAATGTTGTCTTGTTTAAACATTTTGAAAACAGGTTTATAAGACTAGATAGATAAATCTAAACAATTAACTGTGTGGAAGAACACTTCATTTCCCAGAATGCATTACCTGTGTTGAACTTATTTTTAGAGACAGAATTTCATTTCCTCTTCCTGTCCAGTTGTCAGCAAGACTTCTTCCCCAACATCCATTGAAGCAAGCGAGGCATCACTGCGGCAGAATCGATGTGCTAGCAAATGGTTTAGGTCTGATCTGTCATAACAAATACTTAGTCTAATTATTTAAACCAATATTTCTGTATGTTGTTATGCAATCACAACATCAGGTTAGCAGCATGTTAACACCAAACTGAAATTTCATTCTTTACTGAATGAATTAAGGTTACTGGTACCAGACGAACATGCTTTGAATGGAAATTCGTGCTCACTGGGGTGTAGCCTTCCATAAATAATCAGATTGTAAAGCAACTTCAAACCTAAATCAACACAGCCCTAGTGTTTTAAATTTCATTTGAATAATTTCCATGCAAGTACGAATAAGCACCCTGTTATGAATTACCAATGTCTCTTTTTGTTTTCATTGCTGTGAAATTACAAGGGGAACTCCCTTCTACATCAAAACGAGAACAGTATTTTACCAGCATGTTTTCCTCCACCTAACATACAATACATCTTTTTATTTATCTTCTTATACTTTAATTTAAAGGAAAATATTCAATGTTTTTAAAAAAAAAAATATATTATACTTGATATAAATTATAATTATTCATCTTGTGTCAAAGAAATTCTAACTGGCTCCAGATGCAGGAATAACACTGATTTCCTCTAATGGTACAGACATAAGATAAGGTTAAAAATAATAGCTAAATATAGAACATGTGAGCTGGAATTATCTTGAAATAGCTCATCAGTCCTCTGTGACTGTGAATCAAAATAATTCAGATACCTGAACAAAATGGCTCACATGCATTCCATGAGTAAAGTCTGCCTTCAGCCTTTTACCTGAAATTGTTGGTTGAGGAGCATAAATGGTTGTTTATTGTTTTATTGTGGCATGTAATATTTCAGAAGAATTATTTACCGTTATGTAGTTCATGAAATGTCCAAGAAACTTACTATGTATTTCTGTTCCACTGCCTATGTTAAAACTGGTATTTTGTCCATAAAAGGGAGAGCTTACCCGAAAAAGTAAGTTCATGACTTTTGTTTATCTGCAGAACACAAATAAACATTGAGACATTTCTCATAGGTAATAAGGGTGAGACATGAGGGAAAGTAAATGATGACAATTTTATCATAAAAACGAGAGCTTACCTAAAAAAGTAAGCTCATGACTTTCGTTTATCTGCAGAACACAAGTAGAAGATATTTTGAAGAATGTTGACTTGCTGAATGTTGACTTCCACTGTATTACAAAATAATAATAAAAAAAACATTGAGACATTTCTCATAAGTAACATGGGTGAGACATGAGGGAAAGTAAATGATGACAAAATTTAAATTTTTGGGTGAATTGTCCCTTTATATTTAAAGTTCATAATCAGTACAAATGTTTTGAAAATAAAGATAACACTGCCTTGTTACGGTAATCATTGTCTGAGCAGAGAATCCAGAGGGTTTTCCCACTGTGTCTGTCCACATCCCACCTATGAAAAAGCACCTACAGTAAATTGCAAAGTGTTGAGAAGAGAACAGATTCATCTTCCTGGCAACTGTCTTTTTTCAAGAAAAAAGAAAAAAAAAAAGAACAGAAAAGATAACAATCTTACTTGTATTCTGTGTTTTCTTAAAACTCCAAACCAGCACAAAAGCAACATGAGCTAAAAACTTTGCAGAAACATGAAAAGTTCTTGATTGTGAATGACTCTTGATCTCTGGTGCGGAGCAATAATTTCATCAATTACTCTCCTGTCATTATCATTCCATGGGTCCCCCTCATATTTTATGAAGTGCATATGAGTGCTTGCAGGTATCTCAGGTTTCCACAGCATGAATCTGTGTTGTTCCTGGGTAAATTTGCTTTTAACAGCAGGATAGAATTTTCAAGAGTGGACACCCTGAATCTGAGAAAGAACCCAGTGACCTGAGTGACTGTGAGAACAGGTTTAGCTGATGAACTCTCTCTGTGGGTAAAATCTGGGTTAAGGTGGGGAGAAGATTGTCGGGAAACTGTGGTGAGGGTGTATGGGTGGGGTCTTTGTGCTTGCATGTGTGATGAAATCTTACTCAACTAAATACATGAGTGTTTTTGTTCCTTAGAAGCCACACCTGTTCATTATGAATAATAACAAGGGTTCAAATCTCACGGTCTGTTTTTTTTTTTCATTCTTTTTTTAAGAATTACCTTAATGTACAATAGAACGGACAATTTGCAAGTAACACGTAAATTGTTGACTATGGCTGTAAATTATTTCATTAATGTAATGTAACTGTTGTGTCATGCATATAGGAACAAAAACTTCCCAAACTAATTGGATTCTTTAAGCAGCTCAGTAAACTTTCTTTGTCACAGATCTTAGTGGTTAATTCTGGTTGTTTGTAGTTCATAAGCTTAGACCTGTAAATGCTGTATTCAAGTCAATGAGAAATCAGAGAAGTCAGGCATGTCTGAAAAAGAGAAATAAAGATATTTGAGTAATATCTGGTTCAGTATACACTGCCAAAACCATCTATATATACTAGTGTATTCATATTTAACATATAAATAGTTACATTTAAAAATAGATAAAGATCAATATTCTTGAGAATCAGTATTGTGCAGAATAGTAGGAAATTTAGTTTATTTTTCTTAACCCTCATACATTCTTAAAAATAAAACTTGTATTGATATTGATGGTTAAATGAAGAACCTTTAACATCCATTTCAATCGCAAGTTTCTTTAAAGGGGACATCGGATGCAAAATTTGCTTTTACATGATGTTTGCATATAAATGTGTCTTAGCAGTGTGTGAAAACTACACTACAGTGATTAAAATCCCCAATATCCCCAAAAAACCTAAACAGTCTCAATTATCAAGCTGTTTTGATTTTCTAAACATGATGTCATACTGTTCAGGCCCCGTCCACAACTGCTGACGAACTGTCCCGTATTAGCATATTTCCGCCGTCAGTAGTTGGTTGTAAAAGTGAACATAAGAGTCTTAATTTTCTCCTGACATCAGAGCCATCAGTGGATTAGTTTTGTTTTTGATGGTAACGCTCCACCGAAAACACAAAAAAAAACAGAAGAGAGGGGTGGAGTGAGCAGTAGCTCATTATCATTTAAAGAGACATGCACTGAAACGGGTCGCTCTGAACAGAGATGTTTATGACAAGGTAAAAAGGGTGATGTTTTACACAATTATTGAGAAATTTTAACCAAAGTATGTTGCAAACATTTCATGAAGACCCTAAAGAATCACCAACTTATAGAAAATGGACATCTGATGTCCCATTTAAAATAATATTTTTAAAAATTTTGCCACAGAACCCAACATTTTATTGCAGTGCTGCAAAAGCACCCCTGTGGAACCTTAATTTTTAAGAGTGTATATTATGCCAGTATACAATATTATGCCATTTTTCTTTGTCTTATCTTGTTTTAAGAATGCTTAGATATTTTAACTAAAAAGGCTAAATACTAATCAACAAAATGATTTTCACAACTAAAGTTGAATGTTTTAGGTACCAGCAAAAGTAATTTTTTTGTCCAGATGAGCCTTGTTTGTTTCCATTAGAGTCTGCAAAATCTGTCTGCATATTGATCTGCCCACGCATAATTCCTTCCTCTTGTCCATAGCCATATTACCTGAATATATATGAGTATTCTTCCAGTCTCGCTCTCTAAAATAGTCCAATTACCAGCTCGGAAAAAGTAATCACAAATTGAAGGGCACACACCCACTGCTGCTTAATGCACAGCACTGAAGGTAAAGCTGTATGACTGTGGTGGTTGGTTCTAATAGAGCACTTGTTGTCTAAATGGGCTCTCAGATAGACAAGTTCATATTTTATGACCTCTTTGCGGCTGGTTAGTTTTAAAAGGGTAAGGACATGGAGAGTTTGACTCCAACATATCTTCCCAGACATGGGAATAAAAAAACAACATACAGCTCCTTCCTTCCACATTGAGTAATAAACTGCTCCATTGTGATATTTCAGAGTTGATGGAAATACTGATTGATATGTTCGGGGCCACATATTCATATTCATATTTTTTTTGTGATGTTGCCTCAAACACTGTTTGATCTCTGATTGCATTCTCAACAAAGGCATATGTTTTCCATACACTGACATTTCATTGAGTCCTCACACTTTTAAAAGCATGCACTGTCTATGAGTGTAAAAGGACTGGTTTGATGAGATGCACATGGAAAACAGCACACATTTTGAGGTGACCTATTTATGATTTAATGGAGTGAGTAATCAATCCAATAACAGGGTGAGCATTGTGAGGTCATGAATTACAATTTCACATCCAATTTCCTTTTTTCCCCTCAGATGACAAATCCTAACCGGATCATGTCTCAAAACAGATTGTTTGTCTGTAAGACCAGCCCTAGCTTGCAAAAAAAGCCAAAAGCTAAATTGCATAAACAGTATCACAATGTTTTGTTTTTGTTTTGTTTTTTATTTAAAAAACAATATTTATTGATAATATGACGGATATTTACAGACAATTAACAGAAAGGTATAAATTTATTTTCATTTCCAAATATAAAGTTTTTTTTAATTATGCATTAATAGAACTTTAAATTAATACAAATTTGAATAGATATTTAGTTAAGAATTAAAATGTTTTCTCTGTATACAGTCTAAAGACATCACAGTGTACAGTATAACTGTTTCTCATATTAAAAAGCACAAAAAGTCTGTGCAATTTTTTTGAAAAATTAATCAGTCTGATTGTGCCTGATGAAGAGTTTTGCTTAAATGCCTCTTGTTGGCGAGAATAACTTCTTAGAGCAACAGTATAACGACTTTTTGTGCTTTCTCATTGATTATTTTGGTTATTTTCATTACTTTTTCTACATAACTGTAATTGAGATGCAAAAAAAAAAAAAAACTGGAAAAAAGAGGAAAAACTGAACTCTGTGTGGGCTGACTGTGGTAGGCTGGTCAGGTGACAGCATTTCAAAGTAGGCAGTGAATGTGAATGTGTGTGTGTGTGTGTGTGTGTGTGTGTATGGTGTGGGGGGTTGTACTGGGGGCCGACTTACAGAGCTGTGTAGGCAGGAAACCTTCCCTGCTCACACACGCTTATCATGCAGCCATGGGGGTGGAGCGATGCTATGTAGTTAAACCCAAGGCAGCCTGTGGATACAACACTTCCAGCATGACACTCGCAGAGAACGGCAAAAGCGGAGCCTCAAACACACAGACACACACACACACACACACACACACACACACACAGAGAGACAGAACAGCAGATCTCAACAGGATACTGCAGTCAGTCACAGGCACATGAGCACTGGAGGAAATGGAGTGACAAGAAAAAGGAAGACATAAATCACACCGTGCCATGTGTGCAGGTAAGACTCTTTTGAAGATGAACGTAAACTTTTTGAGTGAAAGCAAATGATTGGAGTTGATCTACATGACTTGAAATTTCAGATGGAATGAGAGTTTCTGCAATGATGTAAAGTTTTGGCTCAGTCTCTCTCATGCTAAAAATGTGGTCAATTTCAACTCCTCATGAATAGAAAAGAGGCGCCTCACTGTTTGCAGTGCGCTGCAGTGAGAGTGGATCCTCTGTGCTGTGAGAAGCTGTTGACAGACTGGGATCTGTAATTGTTTTCTCTGTGCTGAAAGAGTGTCTCTGCTAGAATGGAATGCAAGAGACTGAAATGCAGCTTTGCTCTTTGTTCTCTCCGCAGTTAAATAGAGATAAATGGTGTACGCACACCTATCTGCTTCTTCCCAAAGTGCTTAAACTTGCCAGTGGGATCTCGGCTAATGCCATTATCTGCCGTATTTGTTTGTGTTGTATCCAATTCTGTACAAAACCAGATCAGAGCTATCATGAGAAACTTATTGTGTTGGAGCGCGTGTGTGTGTGTGGGTGGATATGTGTGTGTGTGTGTGTGTGTGTGTTTGTGCCCTGTGCATGTGCACTCAGAAGCACATGAGTGTGTGTGGGTGTTTGGATATAGGTATTTGTGTGGGAGGGTGTAACTCAGTGTGTGTGGGTGACCAAGTGCGTGTGTGCACAAGTGAAGTGTGTGTATGTGAAATATTCCACCCATTTGCAGAAGGCGAGGGGTGCCTGTCAAACCCGGAGCATTCCTGTGCTCTCTGAAGCGGCGCTCGATGAGTGCTGCGAATTTCAGCTGAAACGTGAAAACAAAAGCCAGGGGGACATTTTAGAGGGTTTAGCTCAAGACGGATCCCTGGGAATCAATCCCCCCTCGCTGCAGTGGGAAAATCCAGCGCTTGGGCTTGTATTTCAGGTTCAGCTGGAGACGGTTGCTGCCTGCCGCCGAGGGGCTTTCCCAAACTGGGGCACAACCGGGAGGGGATACAAAGAGACCCACCTGTGGTGCTGTTAGAATCGCACTGTCTGCTGGGAGCGTGAAGTGTCTCGCTGTCGTTTCCCCGCAGGGTTGGCGATATTTTTCATTTCCAGTTCACCGATTAATGCGCCGATGTATTTAAATGGTGTGTGGTCTGAGAGGTGGTCTCATTCCGTCCTTGCAAATGACAAACAAAGAGGGACGTTTCTATGGATGTGCTGCTTGCGAGTGGCGTTTATGTTCAAACTCGAGCACAGAGAAGTATAAGATTTAGCGAGTACCGACTCACTCATTCACTTGCATACCTCACCAGAAAAATCTCTGCAAGGCTGCGTCATCTTAGCAAACCTAAGACATACAAATATCAATTTTGGATGCAATAAAACATAATTGTTAGTTCAGTATAGATTCATTTTAGATGGGTTTTAAACAGTGATAAGTACTGACATATTCGCTCTTTTTTTTAACTCTGTACACTGACTTGGTATCGATTCAGTTAGCAATAAGGCCTGATTGGTTTGAATTGATTCAGTCTTTCTGAACTGATTTTCTCTCTGTGACTGAGATGCCAAACTAAAGAACTGAATTAGTTGATCTAATGTATTAATTGTTCTTCCACACGAAATATCATATCTAAACATTTAATATCCCTTTTTGAAGATTGCTTGACCTGAAAATTCATTGAGGATGAGTAGGTTTGTCTACACTGAAAATCTATAATTCTATAGTTCACTGTCTGAATGAGGAAAGAGGTGAAAGTTCATCTGAATTCCTTTAAGATGACATTGCATTTAGGAATTTGAGGTCCATGTACATGCACCAGGAATTTTTGTTCACTACTTTGCAGTGTGAATTTTTTATTACACATATATAGGCAATTCATCATGCTCAGACATTTAAATGTACCTGAGAATCCAAGATCAAAGAATGTAGAAACCACATGCAACATGGTGATTTATGTTGTAGAAAATATGATATAGAATAGTAACACGTGAACTGCATGTAACAGGAGTGGTTATTCATTACAATATGTCTGGTCTAACTAAACAAAGGCAACATGTTCTTTAGACTATAGATAAACAAATTCCAGCCACAGCTGACTGAAGTCGCAGATGATTGAAGGTACTTGTCAGGATGAGACTCAGAGAATGCATTTAGGTATTGTTTGCTATTGTCTGCATCTTAAGCCAAGCGTAACCATATACAATACCTTGAAAAATATCTAGTTCTTAGAGCACCTCTCTGATTTTACGTCTGCATTCTCCCATGTCGTAACAAGCTATTCATGAACAGTAAATCAGCATTGATTCATTATCATGAGCTGCAAGTGGGGGGAAAACTGTATTTGCCAGTGGATTTCACTTGATCCACAAGTGTACTCACTGCCAAATACTACAGCTGGCATAATTCTGTGTACAGATTTTACTTCTCATTAACTAGAAATTATTTTCCAAATATTTTATAGACATACTTCAGCTGGTCAAGTGAAGATTATTTTAAAATAATAGGTGCATTCACAGTTCAAAAACATTCAACTGTATTTTTACATTCTGGTTGATGTATATGTTATTGAACCTCTTGCAGTTGTCATTTGAAGAGTTTAGTCTCGGAACTGATGAAAACATAAATGTTGCCAAGTCAATACTGATCATGATATCACTGAAGAATCAAATAATGCTATGCTCAGTGCACTAAAGAAATATCGAGCTGAAATAGTGCACATTTTAAATTTTTTATTATAAAGAATTTGGATGGTTCTCAATAGTTAATGGAATTTCTGTCTGTGATGAACAAGAAATATGTATTTGTAATCATTTAGCTCCAATATTTCAGTTAAGTGTTAGAAAAGCAGAATTAACCTTGTTTAGTCCCCTTTTTCAGATAGATTTCTTTTTAAATTTGCATTATTATTTGAAAGTGGATTAATCCACTTTTGAATACAGCGACTAAATTATCAATCGTTTTCTTCTGACACTTTGTCTGATGCTTGTGTCTTATTTGGCTGAAGCAGCTGTGAGACTGAGATTTAAAATGTTTCCATACCAGTAAAGGCTCATACTGTGCTGTGTGTGTGAGCAGGGCTGAAGAGACATGCTGCGCAGGTTATGTTTTCATATTTTTCTGTGTGCAGATGTGCTCACACTGATTAGATCGGAACAGTATATGTTAGCTACAAATGAGGTTTTTCAGAGTAAAATCATTAACATTCATAATATTTCTCTTTATTAATAATATGCCACATTTCTCAATTCAAAACAGACTGATTTACTGAAGCTTGATCTAATTCTATAAATGATGGTTTAGTGCATTCGATTCTGCTTTGCTCATTTAAAATTTAATTTGTGTGCACATTTTGTTAGCTATTTGGACATATATTAAACATGAATCCATCCATGAATGACAGAAATGTTTTTCTTAAACCTTGTCAGAATGATCAATTGTGCAAATTTCCCCAAGTTCATCATCTGCTCATCCTTCCCTTGAGAGCCTTCTCTGAGATGTTCTCTGTGAAAGTGTGAGAGAGAATGGAAAAAACGAGACATTTCATCATATGCCAATCTGGCACTTTGGAAATTTTATGTAAATCACTGGGCACCTCCCACAGCTGTTGTATTTCCCCCATGCATCCTTTCTGCATTCGGGACAAGGATTGAAGAAGAGTGTTCATGGTCTGTTGTGAATGAGAAGATGTGGTCAGTTAGGTGAACTCCCATTGTACTTCTTTTCCTGCTAGTCTTACTCTCTGGTGAAACCCCGGGTGTCTACTGTAAAAAACAATTCTGCTGTTGAGAGAGGGAGGGAAAGCAAAGGGGGAACCAGGTTGTACACAAAGTTCAGTGGTTTCCCATATCAGTGTACACCAACAAAACTGCTTAAATGAGTGAACGCATGCATATTAGCCTACTCATTTGTCAACGTAAATTTTGGCATCTGGCATGCATTGCAATTGAAATTGTGTCTTAGGAAACTGGCTTTTTACATTTCCATTGCCACTGATTAGGTCTTAAATTCTCTTGTATCCTTTAGGATATTTTGAGTGTATTGAAGTTACAACACAATTTCTTTAGACTTCAGAAAGATTATAATGTCCAGATGAGGAGCTGATTTCTGAACTACCATTTAGTATTAACTCAATTAAAAACAATAATCTTCAATGAGTAAATTTCAGAAACCACATCTGGGGAATGTAAGCTTATTACAAAGCATCTAAATACACATGAAAGGCTTGTTTCAAATCAGTTTTACCAAATGTGAATCAATCAATTGAACGCCTTTAGTGTTAACTTCCTCCTCAATTGGATTAAAGTCCCTAAACTAATTTAAGAGGAAAATAAGTACTGAGATAAACACTCCTCAGTTTATGCCAATCTGGCATTTAAAAAACGTCTTAACAAAGTTCCTGATGATATAGCCTATGCTCTAAAAAATAAAGGTTATTTAATGGTACTTCGTGGCACAAACTTCTTCATATCAAGAATGTTTTCACTTTAAATGTTGTCGTCTGTGTGGCTGTTTGGAGAACAGTCTGACGTCAGATAATAGGTTCTTCAGAATAGCGTGTTGGTTAATGGAATCTGTAAAACGGTGATTCCCAACCATGTTATTTAAGCAAAATTGCTAGGACTATGGAGTACCTAAGACAAAAACAAAAACAAACAAACAAACAAACAAAAAAAAAACACTAGCTAGGAAAGTTACAAGTTAGTGAAAGTGCATTTAAATAGAAGCTTGCGAACAGAAGTCGCGTTCGCCTGCGCTGGTAACCATAGCAACAGCAGAGCTCGACCGCGTTCTATTTGGATTCGTAATCGGTTCATACGTCGACAAAAACAAGCAGGCTACTTTTATTATTCTGTTATATATTTACATGTCACGAGTATATGACAAAAATGTGTTGTTTAGAGAAGTAGACAATTTAAGATAACTGTATAAGAGGCGCGAGACGAACAGCGAAAATTACTCACAGGGAGTCCTTTAATCGCCGAAAGTCAGTGAATAATTCATACACAGTTTAAAGTACACAGGGGTTGTCTACATAACCAGAATATTGTTTAAAAACCCCTCTGTGGAATTTTAAAAAGTTGTCTAGTGGCTTCGGGCTGTATTTTTTTTAAATGTACAGTTTTTTCGACATGAAGAACAACAAAATGTGCTGACAAATTCCCCTTTGAATCTACTGTTGAAATCTTTATCATCTGCCTAAAAAATGAGAGTTATGAGGACGCAGCTGTTTTACCCCGTTCTGTTCAATGTAGAAAAATGATGTCACCTCAGCACAAAACTTTCGCCTTTTCTGCACAAAAGCCTATTTCTGACTTAGGAGTTTCCTCAAATCGTGTGCATATATATTACAGGCCTGCCTGCAGTGCGTTATATCCCCGTTATATCCGCGCGCGAAGGGACGGCCCCGGCAGAGGGGGATTTCTGAACTGAATGCTGGTTAGTGAAGTCAGCAGCGTTCATGTGAATGGGGCAGCAGTGGCATTTCCAAGCCATTCTCTATGTTAATGCACAACGTGAAAAGGCGGCCAGCGCAAGGAAAAGGGAAATGACAAGAAGATGAATGAAACATGAAACATGCGATGATGAACATCAAGTGTTTCTGTATTCGCAAAGAAGTCGTACTTTCATTTTGTCGACCGAGCTCATTTTTTCCTGCGTTTGTGGGGGGGGGGGGGGGGGGGGGGGGGGGGCGGGGGGGGGGG
>JAUZSZ010000104.1:22115438-22128899 GCA_034780575.1 Labeobarbus marequensis | reverse complement strand
GTCACATATTCCTCTAATTTTCAAGTTCCTATTTTGTCCCTGTCACGGGCAGGACGGTATTCAGGTTCACTCTGCCAAGACTGATAATAGAGGTGCCGCAGGGAAAGATGTTCTTGCTGTCCTTACAAAAGTAATGTTCTTTCAAGATGACACATCTGACCCTGCAGGAAAATGTTTGTGTTAATTTCAAAGACTCCTCTTTAGAATATAAAACAGCGTGTTTGAGTGTTAGATGCAAGACTCCAAAACATGTAGGTCCCAGTGAAATCTGTTTTATTTTTTCCAAAATTCCACGTTTTTTCCGTTTGAATTTTTCTAGACTTTGTTTTAATGGTTAAATAAAAACATAAATAAATAAATGTCTAATTAAATGAAATGATGAAACTTACACAATTTAACAGCAATTTATTAAAAGATGAACAAAAATTACATTTTTAAGGCCCTAAGAAATGTCTTTTTTCCCCTCAAATTAAGATTGAATTTTCTCTCATTTTATTTCTTAAATAGTATTTTGCGGCTTCACAGGCACTAGTCCATACCGCAGTGTTCTGACCTACTTTTGATTTATTCATCCAAAATTTGGCAAATTCCGTGACGTTCCGCGTTATACAGAAAAATCAATTTTTATGACTGTCCACGTTTTCAGCATCACGGAAATCATAGGGCCCTAAACATGAGATTAACCAATTCTTCCCCACTGACTCTGATTTGCAGTGACATAGCAGTTGATTGTGAGTAAAAACTGGTGATTTGAGCCATTTTAGTGTTATCACTAGTTTTTAATAATGAATTAAAACAGTCATATAAAGATTATTGAAATAAAGTTATTTGAAATATTTGTTTTTTAATAATTATTTATTATTTTTAAATTATTATTTAAAAATACATGAAAGTCACATTTAGATTACATAAATATATTGTTTAAAATGACAAGTATTTGCACACATTTTTGGGACCTTGGGACCAGCTGGCAAGAAGTAATTGCAAAAATGATTAAGGAAAGTTTTGGTTTAGCATTATATACTTGCAAATGCATGCACTGTGTACATTTTTAAGTGTGACTTAAGGGTCTTATACCAATGTTTTTTGGGGCCACTGTATATGGAGTAACCTACCAGCACATTCTCTTGCATGCATTCAAACCCTACTGTATTTCTCAGACATCTTGTCATTAACTATGTCCGCCTGCAGGTCCAGCATTTGTTCGTTACTATCCAGAGATGCATGTCTGGCTGTCAGCATCCTTGATTTGTGTCTTATGTCTACAGCTGCACTGCTAATGGCCTTGCATTCAGAGAAACTCCCGGCTCGATACACGAGAAGCACTCTGAGTGGAGCTAAAATGGCTGCCATTGTCCCAGCATTGTAACAGTGATAAGAGGCTAATTAGCGTTTGGACTCAACTCCAACAGAGGTCATGAATTATATACCTCGGCAAGCGACGCTGCAAAGCTACCTGGGCACCGTTAAATTAACCCCATAAGCTTCCCTCAGTAACAAAGGTTCTTTTAGTGTCAGCACAGCGTTCTTTTTAATGTTTAACCCTGAGAGGAAATGGCAGTGGTTCTCCAGTCGTCAATAAAAAGGCTTAGGTGCAGTGCTGAGAGCTCTATTCTTGCGAGCATGGGTAAATGACTGACCTTTTGAATGAGCGTTCTGGGGATATGGCTGAAGAATGGCGCTGCCAGATTCCAGCTGAAGCTTTAGCTCCGTATGACCTTGGGCGATGGTAAATATTGGTCTCTGTGACTGAATCTCTGCTTTGTGCTGTCTAGATGCTTTTAGGGTTGTAATGAGGAAATGGTACTTTGAGCATTCTGAGATTATGAGGTGCACAATGCACGGTGGAATAGTGTGTATTCTCATGTGTTATATGATGTAATATTTCTCAGGATTTTTCCAAGATGCTCCCTTTTGGGTTCTAATGAGTGTATCTTCATAAACAGGCGTGTTAGCATTTTTATGCGGCTGTGACTCTCATTATTCATAATGATTTTGGAGCAGGCCCGCAAGATCATGATCTATCAAATACAAAACAGGATCTTTGTGATTCATGATGCTACAGTTTCCGGCAAAATAATGCAATAAATCTATGGTAATGTGGTATTTTTGGCCGAGGCTATGGTTACCATGGTAAATTTAAATAAGGGAAGGGTTATTTAAGCTATAGTTGTAAGAATTCCTTATGCAGTAGCTAAAGATTGCATAAAAATTTACCATAAATTTGATTTCAATGGATGGATAGACGGATATAATGATATATATTTGGATGGATGATTTCTCATTCATGTTTATCTACGGGTTCCGCCACCAACAACTAATTAAAATAAAATGTGTAATTGAGGTTCATGTCCAGTTGCAAGCTTGTTTAATTGGGTTGGCATGTTACCTTTTAATTAAGCCAGGATGCCCTGCTTAGTTAGTCTGGCAATGATGACTGATGAATGTTTAAGAGAGGTCGGGCTTCTTGCCGTTTGGGTCTCATCTTCTGATACTTGCTTTTGTTCTTTGAGGCATAGGAAGGTGAAAAGAAGTTTAAGGATGTAAAGAGCTGCGAAATGGCCTGCCTCTCAAACCAAAACATGCTTAACGGGCTGTTTGAGGGCGACTCTGGAGGTAAGTTATGGAAGCCTACAAATGCAGTGCTGTTAAGGCTCTAGGCTAATGTAAAACAGCCTCAGGACATGTCAAATTAGCATTATTTGAAATTTGATTTTGAATAGTAAGTGTGCTCAATTATTATATATGTAAAGTACAACTTTTAAGTGTGGAAATTACTAGAAACGCTTGCAGTTTTTGATTAGAGCTGGGTGCAGAGAGCAGGTGAGACTGTGAGATGACATTAAACACTTCCTCTTGGTGGACGATAACTTTCGAATCATGAACTTAAGAGAGCGTGAAGGTTTTGGAGCTTAGGTGTCAATGTCAATGGGACTCGTTGAGTTCTTGGATTAAATCGGCTTATTTGAGTTGGCTGTCTTTTTACGGCTTACATTTGGAAACGTGTCTGTACGTGCTGCGGTTATGTAATCTCAGGTCCAGATGGCTTAACAAATCTAAATTGAACAGCAGAGAGCCACTGATGCCAAAGAGAATAAAGGAAACCAGAGTAGCGCTACGTAGTCAGCGATACATGCAGTGTAGTTGTCACTTGCTAGTCAGCAACAGCATGATGTTTTTAGGCTATGCTATTTAGAGCAGGTAGGTGGGAAGACATTGTGTGTATGTACAGTTCAGACAGAAGGCAATTCATTTAATCTACTGAAGGTTGAGTAGACCTGCATACAGAATCATATCCAGACCTAATGTCTAAACACAGCAGTGGTTTTGTATTTCTATGTAATAGCCTAACAAGAGCAGTTTTATTTGCTGCGTAGAGAGATTCATCTATATAGAGGTATTTTCAAAAAAATACATATTGCTTGTGGCATGATGACTGAATTGAGGCAATATGTCTACAAAGGTTTGGGGTCTGTAAAATATTTAAATGTTTTTAAGTAGGTCTCATATGCTCACCAAGGCTGTATTTATTTGATCAAAAATACAGTAAAAATTAGTATTGTGAAAAATTAACTGTTTTCTATTTTAATATATTAAAATAGAATTTATTCCAGACATGGCAAAGATGAATTTTCAGCACACTACTCCTTCAGTGTCACATGATCCTTCAGAAAATCATTCTAATATCCTAATTTGGTGCTCAGAGGACATTATATATTATTATAATTATTTGTATATTTTTAAAAGAACAGTGATACTTTTTCAGGATTTTTTGATGAATAGAAAGTTCAAAATGCATAATTTATTTGATTTTTGCAACAAAAATCAATCTAATGCGTCTTTTGATCGACATCAAAGTTTTGAACAGTCGTGTAAATTTGGAATACATATATATTACTGTAATATTATAACTCATATTTATACAATCATGCAAATTAATTAGATGTAAAACAATTTAAATAATGCCTATTTTACTTCATATTTTAAAATAATCATCATCATAATAATGTTTTTTTTTTTATATGTAATTTAAATTTTAAATAAACTCTGTTTCTCTCTCACTGTCCTTTGAAGGAGAAACAGTCTAACCTGTTACAGCTGCTTCTCTGCAGGTGATTTTTTTTCTTCTTTTTAGTTCTTCTTTGTCCATTTATTTTTATTCCCTCTCAGATTACATTTATTAATTCCTTATTTTGTCTTTCATCCTCAATCCTTGGACTCTGCTTCCAAACTGCTTCATTTTCCCCTTCCCTCAAGCCCACTTGGCCCTCTTCTTACTCTTGTTTCCTCTTTCATTTCCACTCTTCCTGCTTTCAGGCCTCCATTTTAATGAGATGTATTTCTACAGAGAGAGCACAGGCCTTTCAGATCCAGCCCCAAACGTGTGCAGTGTTCCTTCAATGCTCCGCTGACAGCTCAACATGAAACAAAACAGTCATCCCACCCCCAGAGACAGAAAATTTCCAACTTTGCTTTAACATTATTTGTTTTGTTTGCTGCATCGACATTCAGCTTTTGTACAAAACAGTCAAGGAACTCACAAAGGATAGGAACACAGATCAAAGGGAAGTGACATGCATATGGCACATACTCCAGAGCTCAGCATCGCGCTCATACCTTCGCTACCCTCATTTGACATTTTTACGCCTGAAATTAAGATTTGACAGTAGAGACTTTATTACAGTATATTTCACCTGCACCGTGATTAGATTTCACCTGACAATATGTCAAAACAAGAAACAATTTGCTCTTGGAAAAAAACTGTAAGGCTTGTAAAAGATTACTGAGAATATTCTCAATGGGATAATTCATCAGTTTGGCATAAAGTATTTCATTCATCCAATATCTGATGGTGCATTCAGGAATTTTTTCTTCTTTGCTTTCCCTGGCACATATTAGATTGTGAAGCTGTAAATAGCATTTTTAATAGTCAGGTAGCTTCGTACATGTAGCAGTGGGCCAATTAGTCAACCCTTTCCTAACAGATGGTTGTTTTTATTTATTAATTGCTTTTTTTGTATTATTTATCTATTCATTTATTATTTTGAAAGTAAAAGAGTAAGAGCACGAGCCACCCACCCACAAAACATAAGCGGTGCTCAGCCTTGGCATCTTTGAAGTAAATATCAAAAGCATCAGACAGTCAGTTCAGGACTATATCCTTATTTCACTCCCTTATTTCAGTACCTCATCTTTTGTTCTCTTTTTTATGTTTCTGTGGTCTTGATTACAGACGAAGAGCTCACCTGCGTCCAACTTACTCTATAATTAATGCCTTTTGTTGTGTGGTTGTAATAGGGTAGAGTTGTTGACTTTTACACAATTATAATAGCAACACGAGGACATGAAAACATATAGTATAACACGCTATAGTCAGCTTAACGTTGTTATGAATTACTGTAACCACGGTTCTAAGAGATTCTAATGCTTGCCTTTCGTTTTTTAAATAGAATTGTTTAAGCATTCAAAAATCAATCAACACCGCATGTAATGTGTTATGAATTATCATGTATATAATGCATTGTTCTTTTTATTAGTGGAACCATGAAAAGGTGTTATAATCTATGCATTAATTAGCATTATAGTGTGTTATAGCTCCAAAAGCAAATGTGTTGCTGCTCTCAGATAGCGGCTCAGGACGAGGAATGCTTTTTTCAAATAATTAACATGTGAAAACGTGTGTATGAGGGTTGAATTTACAATGAGATTAAGTTGGAGGGATGCAGTGGCAGTGATGGATGTGAAGTATGTTGGTGAAATGTATCCTGCGCTTGCACAAAACAGCCAATCAGGAGACAGAGATCAATAGTGTTCAAAGAAGCAGGTGCCACATGAATTTAAGTTGTGAAGGGAATCAAAGCTGCATTCTAAGGTTCCACATCTGGTCACATTCACATTTAGGCTGAATCACTATTCATATATGGTATTATATGGGCAGTATTGCTAAAAAAAATTATTGAATTCTTTCAGGGAAAAAAGAACCATGATAGTGTAGTAAACCACATTAGAATTACCATTTATGATAGTAGTCAACTTATGGGTTGAGAAGGCTGGACAATGGCTAGTAGAGTATCAGTATAAAATACAAATTTGAGAGAAATCTGTTCAAATGTGTTAAATGGAGCTGAGAACACTACATTTTTTGTTAGCTGAAAGCATGTTCAAATTAGCCAAATTTCATGAACAAGTATGGTCCGTGAATGTAAAGAATTTCACAGAGGAACTGAAATTCTTTCTGAAGAGTTCTGTGTAGGCCTGCAAATTAGATGAAATTGCAGAAATTAAATGAACACTTAAACCAAATGAACGCTTATTTAACACAATGTGTACTTATAATTCACAAAAGAAAAATGTGAATTATCCATGGTTGGGTTGTTAGTAGATTTAGGAACTGACACAAGGGAAATCTAACACTTCAGCTGGGCATAGTTATTATCTGTTACGATAATCTCAAAATGGCCAAAAATCGTCTAATTAGTCAGTTGGTCTGTCACTAGAAAATGGTATGTAAAGAGTGCCAGCAGTGTACACTATTCCAAATGGATTTACAAAGTGCATCTGTGCATGATTTTGTGACTGTTATTGTCCAAAACCTTTTTATACAGTTCTTTGAAGCTGTATATTAATGACGATGTGCTCCAATATTTTCATACTAGCTTACTTCATACTTCGAAATACGAACGTTGTCATTGTCAGTTCAGTACATACTTCTAGTTCTCATTTGAAGTATGCATATCAGGATTCGAATTCGTGACTGAGACATGATCAAATGGTTTGGAATGCAACTTTTCAGACAAGAGAATTTGTTTGGGTGCTATTGATCTGTGTCTTGCCACATTTTACTCACTGCATGTGGCAAATACCCACAGTGCTACTTGTGAGGGAAAGGAACAGGATTAACTTGCTAATGTTGCTAATTAAAAAGAGGGATGAGTCGGCGGGGCAGTTGCAGTGTCATGTCATGCGGGCTGTCTGTGTCTTCCTCTTTGTGCTAATTACCACGCAGCCTTCACTGGCTCCTGTAATGACTGTGGGTAGTTGAGACCCATGAGTTACTGCTGCTGCAGCTGATCATTAGGACCAAAAATTGGAGTAATTGAAAAGAATGTAGATTGTAAAACCAACTGTTGCCTTTTTCTGAATGATGGTCTTGCTGAGGATACAGCAGGGGGTGACGCATAGGCACTATGAGGCTTTTTAATGCTCCACATTTCGTAATTTCATTATAAGTGCTTTGTTGCTAGAATGTTTAGGAGATAAACGCTTGCTTACATTTCCTACTAATATTGGATTTTTAAGCAGTGCGATGATATGATATTCTTTGATGTAAGAAGTTCTGTAGCTGTCATTCATCCTCAAAAACAAGCCAAAACTCAAAGAGCTAATGTGAGGAGCTCTGTTGGATATTTTGCTGGCGTATTTGGTTATTTGCTGGTTTATCCAAGCAGATGGTGTGAGATGGGACGTTTAATGGCCAGGCACTGGTCACAGTTCAGATGCTGTTAGAGTAAGTGCTGTAATAAGGAACTCACTGCACATGGACATCTGCATACACTCCACCTCAAACCACAGCAAGAAACTCATCTGATGAGAGAGCCATGACATCTGTCTGTCTTACTATCTAGCAATCTGTTGTCTGTCAGTCTGTCTGTCATTTTGTCTATGTGTCTGTCTACCATTCCGTCTGTCTGTCTGTCTATTGTTTTGTCTGTCTTTCTGTCTGTCTATCTGTCTGTCGATCGATTTTTCTTTCGCTCTATATATCATTCTGTGTTTGTCTGTCTAGCTGCCTGTCTGTCTTTCATTCATTATGTCTGTCTGTTTTTGTCTGACTGTCTATCAGCCTTCTAATATTTCTAATATTCTGTCTGTCTGTCGATTGATTTGATTGTCAATCTAAATATCATTATGTCTGTATCTATCATTCTAGCTGTCTGTCAATCTAAGTATCATTCTGTCTGTCTGTCTGTCTATCTATCTAACTGTCTGTCTGTCTGTCGATCGATTTGTCTATTGTTCTATCTGTTGTTTTGTTTATTGGTCTATCATTCTATCTGTTGTTCTCTCTATCTGTCTGTTGCTATGTCTGTCTAAAAGTCTTTCTATCAATCATGATACATAATGACAGATTGAAAGACAAGCAGACAGACCGCCAGACAAATAGAACAGCAAGTTCTATCTATCGTTCTATCTTTTTGCCTGCCATTTTTTGTCTGTCTTTCTGTTTGATCGTTATTAGACAGACAGACAGACAGACAGACAGATAGATAGATAGATAGATAGATAGATAGATAGATAGATAGATAGATAGATAGACAGACAGACAGACAGACAGACAGACAGATAGATAGATAGATAGATAGATAGATAGATAGATAGATAGATAGATAGATGCAAGTGAAAAAATGTCCCTCTCCCATCTTCGTAGCAGTAACCTGTGCAATATTATTTACAGAACAATTATAACATTATGTATGGTGATTCATTAAAGTTTCATTTTAAGTTGACATTCTAACACTTCAATTATATAATCATTTATATCAAATTATATATATATATATATATATATATATATATATATATATAAATTGCAAATAATTGAAAAGGAGGTCATGCAGCTCCAGACAGACAGATTAGAAAATAAAAAGTATTATGTGTGATGTGTGTAAATTTTGTTGTTCCAAAGATGCATTGTAACTGTTGTTTGTGGTGCCTTAATCTGATGTAGTATTTCTCATTTCTCAAGTGCCTCTGTGCTGATGAGCTCCTCCAGTCTTGAACATTGTCTCTGGGTCAGTCACTGGCTGCTTTAGGTGATGCTTTCTAAAAACGCAAAAGTTAGTTACAGAATTTTTGGTCAGAGATTTGTGAAGCTCTTTGACTGATAAATCTGCATTTAAGCACCACTCAGAAACCCCCCACTCTACTCTTCAGCATACAATGGAAAGCTTTCATAACTGCTTCCTGAAGAAGCCACTGATGATCCAGAATCAGAGGCAAAGCCACTCCTGACTGTTGACTATAATGTTTGATAAGAAAGCTTTCTATCTGTGACCTACATCTTGGTTAGAGTCTGGTGCACTTTGAACTTAGTAATGACGTGGTGACACTTTTGTCCTGACATGTTGTATTTGCTGTAACTCCTCCACCTGGTGTGCTAGTGAATTGTGCCTCTGTGTGAGTGTGTGTGCTGCTAATGCTTTTCCGAAACCACATAACATGGCCCTGTTTACCTGATCTGTGGTCGCCTGCTCCAGTTTGCATAGCTGCCCTGCTACGATCAGGCCCCTTTGTCTGATTAATGTGTGCATCACAGTGTCCAATGGTCTAGTCTTGTAATTGCATTATTTGATCTCTTTGTACAAATTCAATGACTAAGCTGATAATAAAAGGTGTGTGATTTACCACCAGACCATGCATATGCCGTCCTTTTATTATCAGAATATGAACAATGTTCTCATCTGAATTACTCCCCTTTAAAATCACAAGCTTCTTGATTGGTGTGACGTCCTCCTTCAGGGAAGAAAGCAGATGAGGCTCTTCCAGCAGAGATGAGCTCATTTCAACCACAGCAGGACATGAACTGCCTCAGCCACTAATTTAAGTTCCTTAGGTTACATGGAAATACAACTTAATATAAACTTCCTTTTTTTAACAGCTGACAAACCGTTACAACCTTTGCTGTAACTAGACAGATAGACAGATAGAGAGATGGATGGATGGATGGATGGATAGATAGATGAAGACATTAACCACTTGTTTTGACCATTAGAGGGCGCCAATGTACCACAGTTACAACTGTAAAAGTTCTTATCTATCTGCCTGTCTTTCCATTTGTCTATATATCTGTGTTTCTGTCTTTCTTTAATATTATGACTATTGTTGAAAATGCTTCAAAATAAAATGATCGCATTTGTTGTGTAGCTACTTCAGGCAAATAAGTTGAGCACGTGCTGAAAACTGCCTTCACTCAAGTTGAGTGTGTCCTTTGTCTCATTTCGGCAAGGAAATGCAGATTATGAATGGACATATTAATAGAAAATATAAAACTATTTGCTCTATGAAAACACTGAGAAGCAAGAAATTAGGAAACGAGGCGTTCACCTCGTCAATCTGACAAATGTTATCGCTTCCTCCTACAATGTCTCTCACCATGCCAGTGAAAAAAGTTCAAAAGAAGCATCAGTGTTGTATAGAGATAAGGGATACTGGGATATCATATCGCCTAATGATACTTTGAAGTTGTGAATGCTGAAAATGGGCTGAAGTGCAGAGAAGGGGTAAAACACGAATAAATTTGTGCGATAAGCACCGGATAAGACTCCTCCAGAGCAGAGAGGAGAGAGAAGGACAGAAGCTGCAACACCAAACCTCATCAAATGGGGGGAGAGCAAATCCCACATAAAAGGAGTAAGAAAATATCCCCGAAGACACAATTTAGAGATGACCAGGGGTCCTTATAAGAATTTAGCGTTCATGCTAAACTGTTCTGTCCCACTGTATTAAGGAATAAGGTATGAGGCGCTAGGCTAGGCCTGTATAATTCCCTCAGAGAAAAGCATGCAGCCCCTTCAGCTGTGACTATTGTGTATCTATTCAGGATTGTGGGAAAATATAAGCAAAGGATACACCCATGCCTTCAAAAATGACCAGACGAAGACATCTTATTTTGAAAGGATGTTATGCAAAAACACGAGCATCAGTGAAGCATTTTCAGGCTTGCAGCCTATATCTCATAGATATATTATTAAATATAGTTTTGACTCTGGATGGGCAACATTCTGTGACCGACTTTGTATAAACTGATGTCCTGCAAAGCCTACTGTTCAGCTGATTAATTATTTTTTGGTGGAAGAACAGTTTTATTATTATTATTAATGATTAATGCAACTATTTATTGAAGACTGGTTCTTCTATATGGGTCTCTTATTTAGATGTTATTATGATTTTACCCCTTTTATTGGTTAATCACTATTAATTGCACAACGTTTATTTTCTTCTCATGTTTCATATTAATTTGCATTGTTAATTTCACTGCAAAGCTCATATTGTAAATTGAACGCTTGCTTATTTTGATAAATAAACATTAATTTCTGAAATTAAACAAATTACTCTTGAGAGCTGGCCATAAAATATTTATGAAATGAACTGGTGAGATGCTGATTTGTTCTTTTGACATATTGGAGAGACAATTCTGCCACCATCTTTTCAACAGCATTCACAATTTAGTCATGTATTATTTATTTGATGAATAAGTGGGCAAATGTCAGCCTTTCAAGGTCTATTAATGTTCAGCTTTGTGTTCAGTGGATTGATTTATTTAGGCAGTGAATTTAATTTAGGACTGCGAGAGACCACAAACCAGTGTCTGATTGAATTGAGACTGTTCATTTTTAATGCATCTCATGACCTGATTGACCGGAGAATGAAAAACGTGCCTCCAACATTTAAATGATCTAATAATCTTCTACAAAAGCCTGAGCTGTGCTGGAATAAGATCTCCCAGCTAGGTGAGTCTTCTTGGGGATGAGTCCTCTGTTTGTTTGTTTGCATGTGTGGGTTAGGCCATTTCTTAATTTATGTCAAGTGAATATTCAGAGCCTTAAGAGTCTTGTCTAAATGTCCCACTGCTGAACATTATGACATTTACCATCTGCTGCTGGATCAAATCGTGTGCTGGTTGCTGAGATAAAATGGATGGTATCACATCTAAATGTTGTGGTTCAATTCATCATTTCAATGGCTCCTGAATTATCCATACATGCCCTGCAACATATATGACACCATCTGTTGTATGAATTATTTTCACCGAGTATGGAGTGAAAGAGACTGTAAAAGTCATCTATAATGTGAATGCACTAGTCTGTCCTAATAAATATCTAGTATCATTTCCTGCGCCTTTCCTACACAGAACCTGACACAGTTTTCATTCGTTCAAGCGGTATGATCAAACGTGTGCCATAAATCCAATCCAACTTTAAACTAAAAAGTCTCAAAGAGGCGGTTCTTAGACTTCAAATCCTCATTCAGCTCCATTTTCTTCTTGACCTATGCTTGTACAATTTTAGTTCTGAAAGGTAACAAGAGTATTTTAGGGTTTTGAGAGTAACGGGGCTTAGTATTAGTCAATTAATCAATGTTTTTGACCCACAGATATGGAGTAAAAGCCACAGCATTTTGAAATTGACTGAAATTTGGATTTAATTTAATCTTTAAAATGCAGGAAATCATGTACGTACATATTGTACATAATAAACAATTTTTCAGCAAATGACTTGTTTGCCATTTAAATAAATAAATATATAGGGATTTTTCAGTGAAACACCATTTTGTCATAATTAAATAAATAGTATAGCAAACAGGTAGTTGATTGAAAAATCCCAGGTTTGGAGAACACGGTTCATGGTTGGATACTGTACAGTCCATTCCACTGGAGATACGCTGCAGGCATGCTTTAGGTCACATTATCATTGAGCTAATGAAGTCTATTCAAATTTCGTGTCTCCAGAGTGATTCCGAATGAAAGAGGCAAACAAAGGAGGTCAAATGTGACCTGCTAATAATTTGGCCCATAATGAGAATGTGAGTTCTATAATAAAGAAAACAGAAACTCAGGCACTGCACGAACCCACTGGGGAAATGGTCAGCAGTGCCACAGACAAACTGAGATGTTGCTTTAGAATAAAGTGTGTCAAAAGCAGCTAGCACGAGGAAGAAACCTGCTCATTCATTTATATTTAAAAAAGACTTGTGACTCATTGAGCAATATTTAGCAGCAGCATTTTCTCTTAATATGACTTATTATATTAACCAGACAACTCTTAGACAATATTAATTCATAATGTTCTGTCATTGTTTTTCCCTCTTTTATTTAAAATTATTTTTCTGGGTCATGTACAAATTAAATGCACTATAGCTTCTTGATTTGAACAAGTCGACAAATCAAACTGGGGCAGCCGTTCATTGTGTGTCCGTTACACATATGTTTGAGCAAGTCTTAAGAGGCTCACTGACAGATGAGAGCCGTGAGTGGGAGTTTAGAAGTGACAAGACAGATAGAGATGTGTGAAGGCAGCACCAGTGAGGAGTTAATCACGAGCACAGTGTGAGGGCAGACAGCTGAACATTGGCCAGCGGCTGCAGGGGGGATCCTCACTTCTTCCCGGGACTGCTTTCCTGAGTCTGCAACTATATGAATAGAGATGTTGCCAGAATCTGTCAGAGCAGTATGCATTAGCGAGCTGAACATAGAAATCATACTCACATGCAAACACTGAATGCAAAGAAATCAAACAATGAAATACTAATACAGATATAAAAATAAAGTTTGCATAATAGAGCTTTAATATGAAGTATCAGTATGAACATGAGTAGAATTGTTTTGAAGGTTTGCTGTAGTATATCAACATCTGTGGCTGAAACACAAAATTGCAAGTTACAAAGGAAGTGGTTCCTTTTTTT
>JAUZSZ010000104.1:21832278-21852018 GCA_034780575.1 Labeobarbus marequensis | reverse complement strand
TGTTATTTATACTTTCATTTATTAGCAATTATATTTATTTATGCATTTATTTACATATTTGTTCTTTTATGTATTTCCACATTTATTTATTTATTTATACATTTTTTTCATTTGCACATTTATTCATTTCTACATTTCTTGTCTGTAGGGTAATGAGGAGGGCGTGTTTTACCTCAGGAACAGCAATTTGTACATTTATGTAAATTCTTTTGTTTTGTTTTTTATTTCAAATTACGGCAGCTATTTATCAAGTTGTTTTGTATCGGGGCGACCCTCTTTTGTAAAGTTATTGAACTGGAAGTCGTGTCGATGAAGAAAGGCATTGAATACAATGATGGTAGAAATTACACATACAGAACATACTATTGTATAATACATAGTTGTAGTATGTACTATAGGGTAAAACAACAAATGATCAAACTTGCACTATAGCACTGGGTCCCTCATTTCAAAACGTATACAACTGGTGCTGTGTCATATAAAACAATTATATACAACACAATGATGATACCAATTGCATACATATGAAGCACAATTTATGTATCGACCATCTTGAAGACATTTTTGCCATTACATTTTGAAGTCTTCGCCCTAAATACCCAAAATTGTGCACATATAATTAGAAAGTTATTGAACGCGGAGATGTGTGAATGTTGTGTATATAATATAAAACCAACTTTACCCCGGTCATCATATAATGCTCTCTACATTCAATGTTCAGACTGATGAATAAGTTCCATTATAAAATACAACGTTAAAAAGATGTTACCGAATAAACTAAAAGTCATTTGCATTTAAATTACAATATTAAATGATTTACAAATACGTTTTAATTAAATTTATTTACAAAAATAAAGCTATCATACAATCATCTAGGTAAAATGACTAGCCTATTATTCGGCAGCTTTAATATGAGTCGCTCCATCAGTGAAATCGTCGATTATGAAATGTTGCCCACTATCTGCTCACGTCGCTTCTCAGTTCATTTCCAGTGAGACATGTCAGAAAAGAGGGCTCATAGTTCAGCGAGCTGTTGATTCGAGAACCGCTCTGACCGATGCGTTATTAGTCCCATTCGTGAACGAATCGTTTAGACCGGTTTATGAACCGGTTCAACTAATTCACTGAAAAGATTCGACTCATAAGAACCATTCATTCACAAAGCGTGCATTGCTACTCACTGCCTTTCGTGGCAGGACTTATATTGTTTAAAGAAACGGAAATCCCCACTACTAAGCTGACCGGTAGTTACGGCATTGTGTTTAAGCAAGCAGTCCAGGTGGGTTGTTATATATAAAAATCTTTCGTTTTGTCGGGAGGACGCGACGCGACGCGACGCAAACAATTCGCGGGCTCCGTTTGGAATTTGTTGCGCGCGTTGTATGGCAAGCGCCAGAGTCAGTGGGTTTTCCAAACGCGTTGTGCATGCTTTTATGGTGATAGAAACCGTGCTGATTTAGTAAGCGATACGGTTTGTACCTTGCTTAAACTTTTCATTGTTTACATTGTTATTTGCTTCTGGGTCGTCACCGTCGAATGTAGCTAGCGTTTCAGAGGAAAGGCCACTAGTACCATTAGTGCAGCTCGAAGCGTCGGTAACGCTTTCTAACCAGAGAGCTTGTTGTTGCCATACTTGCACGTCATTTCCGGGTTGTTTGTTTCATTCAGTGTAGATGTGTTTATGAATAAAAAGCAGAGGATTGTCTTCAGTACCACGCTTTGTGCCAGTTGTCTGTGTTATGGCCACGGCTGAATCTTGGTTGCTGTTTAATCTGAAACAAAGGACACGTGTTTTCATTGAGGGTGCTAGAGGAACTAATGCTTTACTCCATCTCTAATTAGTTTGTTTTTATCGTGAAATGTAACTGCTGATCATTCGAAATGAAATTAGCTTTACATCTCTTCCTCTCAGGTATGAAAAGGGCCAGACATGAGGACGACTCTTCAACATTGTCTCAAGAAACTGGGCAGAGGGCGAATAAGCTCCCAAGATCAGAGGCAAGTTTGTCGGTTATGTCCCTTACCCACAGTAATAATGAAATGTAAAAGGATTTGGTAAGTCTTTGCAACCTTGTTTTTGAAATGGAAAGACTGTTTTTAATTTTACGCCAGGAGCTGGCAAAATTATGAACTCATTCTCTTTCAGATCATGAGCTCTTGAATATGTAAATATGTATTTAGTCTCTAAAAAAAGGGAGTGTTTTCCCTCAATTGAATGGACGTTCATTTGAATTAAGTTCAGTACTGTCAAAAGAATCAGCAAACAAAAATATCTCAATAGATTCAATAGAGCATCACAAAATGTGCACCAGCCTTTTTTAGTTAAATAACATGAAATAAACCTAGACATCTAGGGTAAAAAGCATTTTGGAAAATCATGTCCATTATTCTTCTGCCATAGTCCATAAAATGGAAGCTCGGCCGTGTTCACACTTGGCGTCTTTTTCGAAGCTGCCGGCGTCTGTTTTACATTATAATCATGGAGTAAACCGTGTTTTCTAAAAGGTCCTGAGCGCTTTTTAAAACGCCACCGCCGGCTTCTTTTTCTGCAGCTCAGAGCGTTTTTTCGAGTTGAAAAAAGTTAAACTTTTCTGAAAAAAACGTCCTACGTCAAGCGCCTTTTTGACAGCTGACCAATGACAAGCAAGTAGCGAGATCTGTCGTTTCCATAACAACAAGAAGAAAAATGGAGAAGGTGCCGGTAGATAGACTGATCGTACTAGTTTCGGAGCACAAGGAACTGTATGATATGAGCACAAAACTCTATCATAATATACATCATAAAGAGGCTGTGTGGGCACAGATTGGACGAATCCTCTTTTGTTCAGGTAAGTGTATCATCTACTACTTGTTAAAATTATCACGTTAGCTACTGTAGCATTAATAACGGTCGCTCAGCAACATGTTATCGAATTGAATGCCTTTATTGATATTTTATTTTTCTGCATACAACGAAATTAGGAATAATACATCAATAACGTAACCAGCTAATAACAGAAATTTAACCTTTATCAGGCGACGCTTGCCGTCGGAAATGGAAGTACTTGAGGGACAAGTACAAACGTGAGAGGAGAAATGAGAAAGACAGGAGAAGTGGTTCTGAGGGAGGCTTTAAACGCTCATGGAAGTTCATGGGGGTCATGTCATTCTTGGATCCCCATGTCCAGGATAGGCCAACATCTACAAATTTTGAAACACCAGAAAGCATTTTAAATGCAATGTGTGAAAGTGCAGGAGAAGAGAGTGAGGTAACAAGATATGTAGACTTTGACATGTACTAAAAGCCTATTGTATATTTTCATTGTATGTTTTACATGTAGCCTGATAAAACTAGAACTTAATTTGGTCGACTTTAAAGGCGATTTTTTTTTGCACCCTCAGATTCCAGATTTTCAAAATAGTTGTAGGCTTATCTCGGCCAAATATTGTCCTACCCTAACAAACCATACATCAGTGGAAAGTCCATTTATTCAGCTTTCAGATTATGGTCCAGGCTCACACACACACACACACACAAACATACATATATATATTTAAAAAATTAGGATGTAAGGGTCACTTATATAGTAATAATATAGTTTTTACTATATAGTTTTTTATTGTTGTGTTGTCTTTTTTTCCCCCAGAGTGCAATGGGTGACTCGGTGGTAAGCGGTCCACCAAGCCCTGGCAGACACCAGCCACCGCCACCACCAGCACCAGCACAGGAACCTCCTGCAGTTCGACCTCAGCCAAATCCTTCTCCAGCACCAACATCAAGGGGAAAGAGGAGGGAGGTAGCACCAGGTCTCACCCAGTACCAACAACAAGTGCTACAGTCCCTACAGCAGGATGTAGATGAGCATGAGCACTTTCTGCTTAGTTTTGCACCAGCATTAAGAAGGCTTGAGCCTCGCAAGCAGGCTATGGCGAGGCTGAGAATGCAAACATTGTTCTTTGATTTGGAATTTGAAGAATAGCCTTAGATTAACAGTATAGCTATAGCATTACCATTAACTGTAATAATAATTTACAAATATTAAATTGTAATTTTTTTAACAGTAAAAGCAAAGATAATAAACTATGCAATTACTATAAAATCTGTTGTGTACTTCATTTTGTTCTTTACGATATGGAAGAGGTTTTGTAAACATCTAAAACAAATTATTGCTGTTTAAAACATTTGGTGTAGGGATTACATGAACCATTTGAGCTAAATACTGATTTATTTCAATGACAACAATTGTATAATGGGATGGCTGCAAAAGAATGCAAAGGTAGACTAGTAGCTCTTCGTATATGCACAGAATACCAACATTTGAGGGCGGGGGGGGGGTTGGGTTATATTGTAAGTTTCGGGAGGAGCTTGTCTATAAATAAACAAAAAAATGCAAATACTGAATAATTGATACTTGGAACTAGGGGTGGGCGATATGGAAAAAATATCACTTTTTTTCAGAAATATCACGATTTTCATGATTCTTTTCCTTGTTGGTTTTACTATTTTGCAAGTTGTCTGAGCATAACAGCCAAACTAATTTCCCTATTATAAAGACAAATCCTTTGACGGTAAAAAAAAAAAATTAAAAAAAAAAAATTATAATAATGGCAGATATGACAAAGTGTGCGAAGATAAAAAAAAAATTTGTCATTAATTTTACTTTCTTATTAAAACAATAAGAACAAAGACACATTTAAAAAAAACATCGTATTCAAATGAAACAAACAGTTCTTTATTTTCAGGTACAATAGATGATGTATTTAGCAGGAACATTCAAGAAGTTGAATGAACAAATATAAAGATAAAACACTATATAGACTGATTCCTAAAGCAACTGTCTTAAAGTTTTTCAGTCAAGAGTAGTCAGTGATTAGTTTTGTTTTATTAACATTTAAAGGAATAGTTCAGCCAAAAATAAAAATTCTGTCAGCTGTCTGTTAATTCTGTCATAGTTTTTTTATATATATACCATAATTTAGTCAAAAGTTGTTTTAAACCTGAGTGAGTTTCTTCTGCTGAACATAAATGCTAATTTGAAGAATGTGGAAAACCTAACAGTTGCTGGTCCATAGAGACTTCCATGTGATTTTTTTTCCTATTATCAAATTCAATGTGGACCAGCAACTGTTTGGTTACCCCCACATTCTTCAAAATATCATATTTTGTGTTCAGCACAAGAAATAAATGAATACAGGTTTGGGACAACATGTGAGTGAGTAAATAATGACAGAAATTAAATTTGACAGAAATGACAAATTAAATTAAAATGCCTCTTCTGCTGCGAACTATCCCTTTAATGACAGCTGGCTGCATGTTTAGTGCTGTCCCTTTAAGACCTGCAAGCATCTAATATATAGACACGTATCCGTTTTTCTATTTTAACTGTTTACTTTCATTTTAGACATAACCAACTGAGTCTGTATGTAAACCTTGTGTGTTTTGACAGTATTAGCGCAAAAAGATAAATTAGTTCAGTAATCAGGCGCTGTTTGTCAAGCTTTTTAGCACGCGAATGAAACATTTAACCGGCAAGGCTTTAAAGCTCATGCGAATAATGTACTTTTTAATTGCTCCTAAATAGATGTTTTGGGTAGCTCTTAAAAGAGCTGTTGATTTTGAGAAATGCTGCATCAGTAGCGGTCTTGCCAGGGAACTCCACCAGCTGGAGACATGAAGTACTCGGCAAACCGATCCCTCACAGCTATAGCATCTCTGCTGGCATTGTTGGTGCCAAGCTGGGGTGCATTCTGCATTCCTAAAGATGGCTCTGTTGTCAAAGTTGGAGCAGGAGCTGTGAGCACATCCTTCCTCAAGAAATTGTGGAGCATACAGGTGGCCTTTACGATCTTCTCAGCTACCTCTGGGGACACTCCCAGTACCCTGCGATATACTCGCCATTGTGCTGCCAGTATACCAAAAGTACACTCCACCATTCTTCGAGCATGGGAAAGACGAAAATTAAAAACTTTCCTTTCTCCAGTGTTGTGTCCAGGGTAAGGGCGGAGGATGTTATGGCATAACGGGAATGCCTCATCTGCGAGGAACACATACGGCATGGCTCCAAGATGCTCTGCTCCAGGGAAGGGAGAGTCTTCAGGTATCCTCAGGGTTCTCTGGCGTAGGGCAGATCCAAAGGCAGAGGCAGCCAGTGTTCCTCCATCACTGTTTCTACCATAGGCACCGATGTCTACAACCCTGAAGCGATACCTGGCATCAACAACTGCAAGGAGAACTATTGAAAATGTTCCTTTGTAGTTGTAGTGTAGGGACCCACTGGATGGAGGGGCTTCGATGACTACATGCTTCCCATCCATTGCTCCAAGGCAGTTGGGGAAAGCCAAAAGATGTTGGAACTCAGCAGCAATCCCCCTCCACTCTGCAGCATCAGGCACAGGCATGCAGTCAGGTAGCAGACAGTTCCAGATTGCCTCACACACCTGGCTGACTATTCCAGCCACAGTACTGGCACCTACCCTGAAGCCAAAGGCAATAGATCGGAAAGAATCACCTGTTGCCAAGTACCTTTAAAACAGATGAAAGATTTTTTAAAACCTTTTATTAAGGTATTCTTATGTTAATCTTTATTCATCTTATTAGTTTGTCAACAACTAGAACATAGAGACATTATATCATTTAGACATGTATATCATTTACAGAGACTAATAGATCCCGTGAATATGAGGCCATTTAGTGGCATATGCTGCATTACAAGATGTGTTGGACTGGCTTAATTATTGTTTTAGTACCTTTGTATCCCGTTTATAACTATGTAGGCTTATGTGACAAATTAAAACATAACGAACATAACGAAATGAAAACTTTTTTTTACTTAGTGGTAGTTTTTTAATGCCCTTTCATGTGAATCTTGCATTTCAAATTGACGTAGGTATGTAACGTTAGCTAGCGGGACCTGTCAAAAGAGAGATTAGAAAATTTGGACGACTCACCTTAAACAAATGCAGAGACGTTCCTTCGGGCTGATGGTCTCCCTAAATTTTGTCTGCGTTTTTGCAATCAGTGGTGCAATGATTTGTAGCAGGTCTTCAAATTGACTTTTGTTTAGTCTAAAATATGCCGCAAACCGTGCATCATCCAACCGGAGCTCCTGGACTAAATTGTTGTAAGCACCATATTGGTTCCTTCCCCGTATAATGTCGTGCACCCACAAACGTCGTTGTGAATCGACATTTTCTTTCCCGTTAACTTCAAAAGCCAACGCAAGAGCCAACTTTTTACTCTTTCTTGACATTTCTGCAGTACACAGCGCTAGGCTACTGTTGCAGCTGTTGCTATGGCTACAAAAGACGCTCTCGGCTGCTATTTGTAACAGACGCTGTCAGCTTTGTTTTTCATTATAAAAAAAACACTCGTCAACTTTTTCTAGTCAAAAAAGACGCCAAGTGTGAACACGGCCTTAGGCCATTTTCTGTTCTGTTTTTGAGTTTGGTTTCTGCATAGACCTGCATTTGCCTAATGCGTGCATGAATCAGTGGGCGGGGTTAAACTGACAGTGATGTAGCAGCAGGTGTTGATCTACTGCGGAGGCGGTGTTTAGCCACACTATTGTGTCATAAAGTGGCACAATCCACAACCTGTCGTTTTGGCCGATTGGCTTTAATGTAAAAGTTTATAGGCTAGAATCACAAGAAAGATTTGAGTTCTGACACTTACAGGATGTTTCTATAGTACAATGACCTCTTATGTCAAAAGATCAAGTGAATTTTGATCCATCAGTTCATGACTCGTTTAAACTCTGATGAATACTATAAAAATACTGTTTATTGTTAGTTTACTCATTTAGGTTACATGTTAAATTAAAATGAACTAATTGAACATTATTATTACAGTGGCAAATCATAAGATGGGTTTTCAAGTTAAACTAACCCTTATTGCCTCCAAAACCTCTGTTGCCTCCAGTGTTGCGAGCACCACGGTTGCCGAAAACGTTGCCGCCCCCAGCCATCTGGCGGTAATCCCTGGCCCCAAAGCCACCAGAGAATCTGCAGAAGAAGAGCAACGTCATGAACCTGGAAAATACACAAACCCACTGGGGAGATCTGGAGAGCCTGGATGTTTCCGTACCTCTTGGGGCGTCCACGGTTGGTGCTCTTGTGCTGGTGCTCGTAGGCTAGGTTCTCAAGCCAGGAAGGCACCTCCTGTTTGGCCTCCACCAAGATGTCTAGCAGATCTTTAGTGATGTTGCTGTTCTTATCATTATAGAAGGATGTGGCCAGTCCTGAAAATAAATCATTATCTCAAACAGAGTTCCTGGCAAAAACGAGAAATGCAAGATATTTCCGAAAACAACAGCAAAACTCACCAAGATTTCCTACACGGCCTGTACGACCGATGCGGTGGACATATTCCTCAATGTCACTAGGCAAGTCAAAATTGATCACGTGTTTCACGTTGGAGATGTCAAGGCCACGTGCAGCCACCTATCAAGAAAAAACACAATCAGATAAATGCGCTTGAGGAAAACCACAGGTTTCCAGTAAACTCACAAACTCGACTCACAGCGGTGGCAACCATGATAGGGCAGCGCCCAGAACGGAACTGGTGGAGCGCTTCCTCACGATCGCGCTGAGAGCGGTCGCCATGGATACTGGTGCAGGCATAGCCTTCGCGGTAGAGGAAGTCCTCAAGAGCGTCAGCACCCTTCTTAGTCTCCACAAACACCAGCGTGAGAGAATCCTTGCCTAAAAAGACAAGAATGTCACTATGGATAAAACCATCTTGCAAATTAAGAAATGCATTTGTAAGCTTAATTATCTGCATTCAATGCAATATTAACCACAGCTTGCTTCTTTACCCTAGTCAAGTTTTGGCACGATGGCATGAAACTGTAGAACACACTGCCATTAATATGTCCCACTAAGTGACCTCATTTCCTTGCTTTAAGCTACTAAACTGCAGCCTTCTGCTACAGTCTTTGCTTAGATAATGTTGGCATGGTAACACTGACCAACGAGACTTATCTAAAGGCATAGGTGTCTCAGTGCTGTGTTGCTATGGATATACAAGAGAGCTTCACCAAGTTGTTGGATCATGTTTCTTCATGTTTACTGGCACAACAGCGAGTCAGTCTTTATCTCTTTAGTGTCACATTTAAAAATGATTGAGATTTAAGATGCTTTTAAAAGTATTTACATTTGTAAAGAAAAATGTTATTTAAGAGCAAATGAAATTATAGAAGCCATTAGAAAAAAAAAAATCCCATACAACCATTTATTAGGGATAAGATTCACCGATTCGCATTGGTGCATCTCCATTATAGTTAACGCGATGCACTGATTTAAAAAAATAAAAATTAAAAAAAAAAAGAAGTGTGCATTGGATACAAGTTGGCATTTGTATCAAAATGCATTGTTTATAACATCTGCATTGGTAAAAGCTGATTCATGTATATATAATTATTAGTAGATGCGTTACACTTATTTAGAAAGTGGCCAATAATTTGTGACCAATATTTTGTGTGTAGATTGATTTCTCCTCTCTAAACGGTTTCTCAGGCACATTCTCATCACTGTTGCTACGTGAATGACATACCACAACACTACGATTTTCTGTCTGTCTGAAGAAATAAATGCAAACTATCTTTACCATATTGAATTCCATAGCATCATATTTTTTTCCCATTGCATCGTATTTGCATCGAGTCACATTGTTTTGTATCTAACTGAAACTGGATCGCACTGCATCGTAATGGGGTGAATTGGATCTCATCGGTAGCTGCTTCATATGAATCTTTAATGTATCTTATCGTTGACTATGTATCAAGATGTGTATAGCATTGGCCGCAGTTATGGAGATGCACATTCCCTACTATTTATAGGATTAGTTTTAAAATCTAGTGCTACAATACAATAAGATCTATACACATATCATCACATTAAGTGGCCAAGGGAAAGCAATTTACCTGTTGCATTGAGCAGGTCAAGGAGGAAGGAGCGCTTGTCATTCTCTTCCACCCAAACCACCTTCTGGGTGATATTCTCTGAGGTGGAGCCCACACGGCCCACAGCCAGGAAGATGTACTCCTCCAGAAAGTCACGGGCCAAAATCTTAAAATATAAAAGGTACGGATGTAGTTCTTTATTGCAAACAAAAATTTTATTTAAAATTCATAGTGACTCTTGCTGGTAAGACTCATGTATGCATACCTGGATCTCTTTTGGGAAGGTGGCGCTGAACATCATGGTCTGGCGAGCACCTTTAGGAGGCATGGTGTCCTGCTCCACGATACGTCTGATCTGGGGTTCAAAACCCATATCGAGCATTCTGTCTGCCTCGTCTAACACCAGGTATCTACACAGAATGTATAAAGTCATTCTTCTGAACTAAGACGTATTTGAGGTCAAAGAAAACCTACAATCTTTCTGCTACTAGATTCACTTACTTGCAATAGTCTAGGCCAATCTTGCCCCGCTCCATCATGTCTACTAGACGACCCGGTGTGGCCACTATCAGGTGACAGCCTCTTTCCAAATCACGGATCTGCTGCCCTATGTCTGCGCCTCCGTACACCACACATGGGCGCACTCTGGAGCGGTAAGAGAACTGCAGAAGATGACAACAAAATGAGTTGAGACGAGCTTAATTTAAACCAACTTTTGCTAACCTGTAGCTGGTTTACCAGAAACATACCTTTCTGGCCTCATCATAAATTTGAAGAGCAAGTTCTCTGGTTGGAGCCAGAACCAGAGAGATGGGATACTGCTTACGACGGATGTACTTCCCATTCTCCTGCTTGAGAAAGACAAAAACAAAATGCTTTCCAGACAGAAGCAGAACTTCTTGCTGTCACCAGACTCCATGCACAACTTCTGGACAATAAAGAGATGTATAGTAACCTGGGCGCTGGCTTTGGTGGCCTGCAGTGCCTCTCCAGGTCCATCAGTGTAGATCTGACTAAGCACAGGAAGCAGGAAGGCTGCAGTCTTCCCCGAGCCTGAGAGAATGAAGCACATGCATGATGAAGCACAATGCTCTTCACTGCTCATACAGCTGCACACTGCAGTTTCATCCTCATGGGACAGCCAAAGCCAGACTTTGCACATTCAACCAAATCAACAAAGTGGTTTATTCTGACAAAGCCCGGCCTGCTGAGACAGGAATTGGAAGGGGTACATTTTGAAATCTGTGTTCAAGGATCTGTCACTGAACTCAGGCTCACAGCTACTCATTTTACTCAAGTCGGTCAGAAAAACATTAACTTAATCAGCAGGTCAATGTTTACATTATGTAAATGACCCACAACATATAATGCAGCATCAGCAGTCTTAGTTTCTACTAAACTCAGCTAAAGCTATTGGCATTGTCAAGCTGCACAAAAAAAATTGATCCTAGCTTTACTTTATCATCACATAACTGCAATTATAGCTTGCCATTAGAGTTCAACTGGCATGCAATTTTAGACCATTTAGCTCCCGGTGAATAGACACAGTGTTCCACTGTCTAATTGCCCACCTGTCTGAGCACAGGCCATCAGGTCCCTCTTGGCCTTGATGATGGGGATTGCATACTTTTGAACAGGAGTAGGCCGTGTGTAGCGGCTTAGAGTGATGTTGCCCATAATGATCTCGCCCATGTCCACATCATGGAACTGAAAAGACAAATAGAAACCATCATCCACCGGTTTCTTTAGCAGCCCTCCACTTTATTTGTTTTGCCACTTGATTTAACAAGGCACTATGATTATTAGGCTTACACTCTCAATATGCCCAGGACTGTTTGTTCCAGTGGCCTCCACAGGAATGTCATCATACTTCTCAAAGTTAATCCCCGTGTTGCTCCCAGAGAACAGCTCACTGTCGTTTGGAGGGGGAGACAGAGGACAAAACAATGGCTTAATCACAGAGACAGATGGATTCAGGAGACAGGACACAGTGCGACTAGCAGCGGGCCACTTACTGTTCCAGACGCTCGTTGGGGGACAGTGGCTTTGACCAGTCCTCTTCATCTCTGGATTCTTCAACCCAACGACGGTTCCCTCCTGTTCCTCCTCCAAAGCCTCCACGCTCATGCCTGCAAAGAAACATTTTTTTTTAATAAAAACACTGCAGCACAACACCATGAATACTCAATTTTTTCAGGATCTATTACTTCTGAGCAAACTGCATTAACAGGCTTATTTAATCACCCTATTGTTTAGAAAAGTAGTGTATAACAACTCAAACTACACAATTTGAGGCATCAATTACATCCATAACATGTGGCAATATAGGCACAAAACAGACACGATAAACCAGCAGAACTTTGTCAACCAGCAGAAGAATTTGGATTCACATATCTGAGCACGTTTTGGTGGCTTTTTGAGCTTAAACACTGAAATACCCATCTTGATGTGTAGCTTCATAAACAGTCTTAAGTGAACGTACACATTTGGGAGGTTGAGAACCTTTTACTTACAATAGTTAGGTTAGTATTAGATTTTGCTGTATTATTTAAATAGATGCTGAAAATCTGTGAAATTTCAATAGTATCTAAATCAACTTTGTTATAATACTGCACTCTTCCTCACCTTCCTCTTGAGCCAGCTCCTCTGTCATTGAAGGCAGACTTCCCTCTGTCAGAACGCCCACCAAAGCTAGTGTAAGCATCTCTGTTCACCACAGCGTTCCAGCCTCCATCTTTGTTCTCATAACTGCCATAACCTGCAATTTCATCATGTTACATGATTAAAACATGTACAACTTGCAAAACAATCACTTTCCTATCATTTCCAAGACTTTTAAAACTCTCACCTGCATTATGCATTGGCTGGTTAAAGGAACCACCGTTCCTATTTCCACGAAAGCCACCACGTCCACCTCTGTCATTACGAGGAGGTCCACGGCCAAAGTTTGCAGTCCCATTCATACGACCGTCATGGTACCCATTGACAAAACCATTGCTACGACCGCCGTCCCATCCTGGAGAATCTTTCAAAAAGGGACAGACAGGTAGAGAACATGAGGATATTGAGGGAATGGCTCTAATTTACAACTTAGCTCAAAGCCAATACTGGTTTCAGTGGTGGTTGAGTGAGTGGCAGATGTGAAAAAGCCAGTAAGCAATTTGCTACTACAGCAACAAAGAACAATTCAAGTGAGTTGAGTGAACCAGGCAAACAGGTTCATGGCACTGCTTAAAACAAAACAAAAAAAAAACAAAAAAACAGATCAAGAACACAAAGAACAATGGGCATCTTTGGGCAAAACTGGCACTCCTAGGGTTTACAAAACCATGTGAAAGAAAAACAACCTGTTCAGCCATCCCAGTGACTCAACCCAACTATTCCTCTCTGAGAAAAATTCAGTTCAAGGAACAGAGCACACACACTCCAAAAATCACATCAAGGGATCATTTATAGAACAACGTTCTTTATCAAACAAGGTCTTGACACACACACACAAAGAGAAAAATCTTACAAGCACTAGAGCCTATACAGAATCACCACTTAAACGGGTGATCATTTTCTGTCCGAAAACCACCAAAAGCAGGCCAAGCCATGCCACGGTCTGATGCTCAAATTTACCACAGCGATCAGCCCAGCTGATAACCCTGGCTGCGTCCTCATTTCCATCGGTGGCTACACTGCTGTCGGTACGCGCAGAAGAGGCTGCAAGTGACACACACAGAAATTAGCCTGGACTGCACTCATGCATACCCACTCTTCATTACTCCAGTGAACAAAGACAGGCCAAAAACATAAATAACTTGCATATCTGACTTCCTGACCTACTTGCTAATCAGAAAGCCAAGGCATACTGTCAAACATACGATGAGGAATAATCAAAAATAACAACTGTGGCAGGAAATAAATGCAGTAGAAGTCAAAGTAAACAGCAAACAGTCCCTTAAGTAAAATAAATATTCGCCTACAGTCTCGCAACAAACTTGAACTTGAGAAAACAAACAACAACAAAACGCATCAGGAGTTGGATGTAGTGTCTCTTGGCAAGTATGAAACCAAACAATTGATGTGGCAGCAGCGAAACGTCAAAGCTCAGATCAGTTGATCTAGCTAATAAGAGTGAACAAATTATGTAGTGGTGTAGTTAGAGCTGTTAACATATGCATCACTTAGTATTTAAAAAAAAAAAAAAAACCCACACGATTAAGCATGCTATTGACATGTAGCATTAGAACATGTCTCGAGCAAAGTCCACAAACTTCAGCTTAAGGGTCTAGTTAATGCAGTGATATCACAGAGGGCAGACAGCAGAACAGAGGGACGATGCAGAAGTCACATGCATAAAGATATACCGCATCTGTCTGGCCAGCCACTAGCGTAGGTGTGATAAAATGAGAGCTCCTGGGATGGATACCTCAGGGAACCTAAGCAGAGGCACAGGGCACTTAAAAGACAACCATTCCTTCACAACGGAGTAGCGTAAGAGCAAATCAGGTCGTTTAGAATAGTTACCGGTCCTAAAGTCATTCCATCCAGTTGGATAGTTATGTCTGTGTCTTTGGTTTCCCTGAGGGTGCCAACTCTGAGGATACTGTTTGGGAGAAACTTGAGGAACAGTTTCACATTGTCAGAAGATGGCGAAATACTTAAAAGCATTCAAAGGAGTGTGTGTGTGCACGCTATTGCATACAAGCCTCTTTCCTATTTGTTCACATTTAGAGAGCCAATTAGAAAAGAGAAGAAAGGAGAGAAATGCAAGCAACCGCAGCTGCCGGATAATCACAAGGAGCAGTCGGACAAAGCCACTAAAGCTGTGTGGACTCAGAAATGGCTCCTTCAGTTTCATAAAGTGTGAGGATCACTCAACACTGAGACTGACTTTTAAACGTCTGGCCCCAAAGTACTGGCTCTGAAGGCATGGAATTAGATTTTCATGCATCTTGGAAGCAAAGCACCTTCAGAAGAACCTGACCAAGACTTACAGCTCTGTACTGGTGCCACTGAATAACCGCTCTGTCTACCAGAGGAATAAGCATTTCCTGCTGTGAAAAAACATGAAGAAAAGAAAAACTCAATAACTGATCATAAAGCATTGATTTTAAGATAGATCTAGAGATCATTCTTAAGTGATGAAATGGAATGGCTCATGTCAGTTGAAATGGGAAATGACGTATCTGTCAAGACGTATTTTCACATGACAGTTATTGAATCGCAGACAACCAAGAAAATCTTAAAAGTGCCCAACCAAATGTTTTTACAGCAACTCAAAAGGCCAAAACTCATAATTCAAATCCTAAATATTTGCCAAATAGCCAAAATTTCCCATTTTATAAAACAATTTCTCATTTTATCCACCGTTTGTAAAGTAAAACAGCATAACATACCATTTTTTGACGCGTCTTTGTTTCTCAAATGAGGAGGAATGTAACGCCCTGAAAAAAATAAACATTTTTTTTTTGTTTATAAACTTGCATTTAAAATGTGCACTTTAAACTTCGCAAAAAAAAAGAAAAAGGAAAATACAAAACAAAATAACTATGTGGAGGATGTTTATGCTTTGCAGGCATTCGATCTGAATGTGGTAAAAGCACTAAATGAGATAAATCACTTACGACCAGAGCCAGCACCCTGTCCATCAGCTGAGTTCAAGTCTAAGACAGCAAGCTGAAAGACAGAGAGAGAGCAAAGTAGGCCACAATTAGTACACTACCAGCTACAAATATATGCATGCCACACAGTGTATACAGAACTGAGCGAGAGAGGAATTCCAAACCTGTATGACTTTTTTCAATAGAATGCAAAAAGAGATGTTTAGCCTCAATCACCTCTGTCATCTTTCTCTTTCAGTCCACATCTTTTTTTTTCTTCATGAAAAAGCAAAACATCTTGCTTACAGCTTTTGTGTTCCATTGAATAAAATCAAACAAGTTTACAACAACATCAGGGTTGACTAAATGACAGTTGTGACCACTGACAAATCTTTACCATTTTAAACTTTATATGTAGCCAATTTGATTACTGCATCCATTTTGAAAGTTTTAAAATGCTTTGCCATGAACATCATCTTTCAGAAGTGTAAAATATAATTAACCAGCTCTGGTCACGTGACTGTTTACAGCAGCTGTGTAAAAAATTGTCACGTGAAGACAGTCTATGCGATCATTTATAGCTGGCAACTGTATAAAACACATCAACTGTTTTAGAGCCTTTAAACTAACATTTGGTCACAAATGTAGCCGTTGGCATTAAATTGGTTAATCAGATTTCAAAACGCCTGCCACAAATGTTTGGCAAGCCTTCATGGCCCTAGTCAAGCCTTAAAGCCTGTGGTCATGAAAGCAAGAAACACTTCGAGTTGGTCATACAGTGAATCACCTAGAAATGGCTTAATAAATAAAACTTATTAAACCAGCATCAGCCTGTTATTCATAAAATTATTCAATCATATCCACTTTAAAGGCTGCATGGTACAACAGGCCGCAGGACTCAATTCGACGTCATTCGTTTTTTAGCAGTATTTCTAAAAAGACGAACTATTCTAAAGCTTTTACAAAACTAACAGAAACTATATTTAGTGTTTCGACGACGGAAAAAGTTCAGTGCTGATGTTGGTTCTGGTTAGCCGGTGGCCGAAATGCGGGAAATAAACCAAACTAACGAGATAAACAGGAAAAGGCGTCGGCTGTGTATCAAACAACACTTTAAACTCCAAATGTGGACAAGAGAACACAATTGTGATCATATCTCTTGAAATTCACATCTTAAATGAAGGGGAAGATTACAACACGAGGAACTGCGGCTGTGTCTCAACACCTACCGAGCTGCCTGCCTTGACAGCATTCTTGAGGCGCCGCAGCGCGCTAAGAGTGCTGTCTATGAAGGCAGCTCACTGGGTTTCACGACGTAGCCTGCGTGTCAAAGCGATTACAGAGCTCGCGTTTTAAAACACATTTTCGCTGCCTACCTGCTGGTCTAGACCGTGTGAACCGTCGACGACCACATGACTCATAACTGAAGAGAACAAGTGAGGATTACTCCTTTGTTTCTGAGAAGCTGTTTCTTTGTTGTCTGAAGGATTTCAGCCAAGTCTCCTTTTATTACGACGTCACTTGCTCCTTTTGTAGTCCTGTCCTTCTCCGAGGGCTTTTTGTGCCAAGACCACCGTAGGGAAAAAAGAAGGAAATGTTTACGTGTACGTTATCCCCCTTCAGCCCTTGTATTGGCGAAATAAATCCCGAACCGTGAGGTTTCTTTCGCGATGTCCGTGTTTTCTGCGCAGTCTGTGGTTGTTGGCTTCAGGCTAAATGCCATCGGAGCAGCGACCGGAGGAAAGACGTCACGGAGACCGAAATATCGCGAGATTTATTTATTTATTTATTTTTTATTAAATGCCATGAAGAACATACAAAAAATGGAATATTCAAAGCCAGGGGTGAGCGCAATTAGGAATACAGTTATTAGTTACAAAATCATGAAAATATTATGAAAATGACACAATGAGACAGGTTTAAGAGCTTTGGGATTGTTGGATGTAAGAAGAGTGTCCAGGTAAGATTTAAGGTCCTTACAGGAAACAGAAAAGTAGGGCTTAGCACCTTGAAACTTACATTTGTGTAAAAAGAATTTTGCAAGAAAAATGAATAAGTTTATCAGATAATATTTGTCCTTGTCTTCTTTAGCAAAGTTGTGACAACCAAATAAGACATCTTTATATAACAAAAGGAAACTATGTGAAGAAAAAGCATGTACAAAAAAAAAAAAAAAAAAATCCTTCCAAAATAAATAAGTATATGTACATCCCCAAAAAAGATGGGACAATTATTGAGGGGGTAATTATTTTGTCAACACTTACGTGACGTACTTTTAAAGCGTCGCGGTTTGCTTTCTCGCTTACGTCATTCGTGTTCGACGAACGAGCTACTTGCAAGTGGAAATGTTTCCTTAAATCATCAGAAGTGTTTTGATATAAAATGTCCTCTAAAAACAGCCAGCGAACGGAACCTGGAGCTCAAGAAGAGCGTGCACAAAAAGAGGAGTTGAACAAGAAGGTTTCCAATCAAAAATACGTTGTATAGCCTAGATACTGTCATAATCATAACTTTGTGTAAAATGGTCGCAATTACAGTACGTTTAGCACATATAGTAGTAATTTATGTTTTTAATGAAGGTTTACAAACCTTTACGATTCATTCACAGATAAAAGAGCAAAAGATTGTTGTTGAGGAGTTGAGCAATTTGAAGAAAAACGGGGTATGTATGTCGTCTTGTTATATCAGTTATTCTGTCATTTGTGTCATTGTACATTTGGAGTAGCAGATGGTGTCACTCAATTATAGATGACAAAAACAAAATGCAGTTTACACAGCTCCTTCAGAACACCATATATTATGAAAAACATACGGTAACCTGTAATGGTATAATCAATATATTTCCAATTATTTTAAAGTTTCTTCATTTTGAAAGCAGGAGAATATGCCTGTCATATGCTCCATAATACTTTGAGAGATTTTTCCAATTAAAGAAATGCAATGAAACGAGTAACAAAATAAAAAATAAAATGCAACCCTTGTACCAGAAAATGATGTACACATACATATAAGCTATTGTTGTTTTCCAAAACACTGGGATTCAGATAATACAGTGTCATGTTTTTCTCGAGAATATTGCATGCAATAACATGTAAGAGATATAAAAGTGTACCTCAAGGTCTTGACATGGCATACATTTAGATAAAGAGGATAGGAATTAGTTTCATTTTTGAAGAATTGTAATGTTTAAGCTATGTAGATTTGTTAGTATATCTTGTTCTGGTATTCATAAGCTTATTCTTACAGAAAGTGTACATCCAGCAGCACAACAGCAATATATTCTTCCTGGCAGACAAAGGAGAGACCCTTAGCGCTTGTAAAAGTAAGATTCATGAATAATGAATCATAAATGCCGAATAAAAACCTTAAATAATAGTTGCATGATTAGAGTGCTTCCTAATACGGCCATTATCTTGTCTCTTACAGAGGATCTGGATAACATGAGAAAAGAATATCAAGATATATAGTGCCTCGAGATCATGTGTGGGATGTGCTGTGTGGTCAGTTTGACCACACCGCATAATCCACCGGATAAGCATGTCCATGAAAATCTCAAACACAGAGGGCCCAACTGTAGCCGGGACATCACAGAAACAATCTCAAACTGCAGTGTCCTTTTCTCTGCACATGTGCTTCACATGAGAGGTTGCCTGACACCTCAGCCTCTACAAGATGACAATGGAAACATGCTTCTCTGGAGTGGAGAGGTATTTGGTGGTCTGAGAGTAGATCAGGGAGAAAATGACACCAAGGTTGTTCTCCTTCACCTGTTAATGGCGCAGTGCGCCTCAGATGTGGTATCTTTACTATCACATCTCAAAGGACCCTGGGCTTTTATATATTACCAAAAAGTAGAGCACTGTATGTGGTTTGGGAGAGACTATTTTGGAAGAAGTCTGCTTTGGAAATTTGATCCTGAAAGAGCATCTTTCACAATTTCATCAGTTGCTTCCCTGCCAGTAAATAATATTCAGTCCCAATGGCAGGAAGTACCATCTAGTGGAGTGTACAGGTTCGACCTAACGGACTCTTCACCTCTAGGGACATTTATATTTGAACTTTATCCATGGGTTTTCCCCAGTGACGAAGAGCCAAATGAAAGCCTGGAATTGAAATGTGAGGGTCTTCCCAGATTTGTCTCTGTAAACAAAAATAGTTCTGGACTTTACCTGACCTCCCCTATTTGTCCAATGAACACATCCATTTCATCACTTACAACTGAACAAGATCAGAATGTTTCTCAAACCTCTGTTGAAAATCTGAAAGAATTCCTA
>JAUZSZ010000104.1:21728565-21739921 GCA_034780575.1 Labeobarbus marequensis | reverse complement strand
GTAAATAGACACTCCAAATGTTACTACATGAAGACACTTAACAGAAAGTGGGACTGGTGATTTGTTTATTATTTTTAAAGTAAACTTTATTTTCTGCAATTAAATAATGCAGAAAACTAACAGCAAATAATCAATCAGATCAATTTGTTTGCAAATGACTAAAAATGTTGTTTAAAAGGTATGCTTTGTGCTAAAAAAATGTGTCTCTTTAGAGAAACTGTCAAAGTCTGGATGCAAATCTCGTATCTGTGCACAGTAAAACTGAGCACGATTTTCTGCTGAGTCTGGTGCCTTCTTCCATAACTTGTTGGGCTGGTGGACATGACGGTGAACAAGTAAGTTCAGTTGTATGCCTAAAGAGACTTAATTGTTTGTCTAGATTGAAATTTCTGTTTTAAACATAAAGATGGTTTGATTTCTTCAAAGCTTCTTACCAGAGTTGGAGTACAGTAGTGCACTCTTTCTAATAACCCTCTTCACTCATTAGGAAGGACAGTGGGTGTGGAGTGATGGAACTGTATATGATTATACCTCTTGGTGCTCTGCAGAGCCTAACAATGTTGGTGTAGGTGGTGAGAACTGTGTGGAGTTCATCACCTTGAGCTGTAAGATTGCAGTTTTTTTTTTTGTTGTTTGTTTGTTTGTTTTTTTTGTTTGTGCTACTTACCATAAAATGGCTAAATTGGATGTTAAGATGCCATAAGTTGAACATGCTATTTTATTTAGATTCTAACACTACTGATCAGAATAACTTATTTCATTTTTCCAACCTACAGCTTACCGTTGCTGGAATGATGTGCCCTGTTCATCCTCAAAGAGCTATGTTTGTGCTAAAAACCTGTGAGATCATATGCAGTCATCCTGCTCCATAGATACTTTGATTATACATTTACATTTCCTGACTTTATTCTAATATCTCTTCTACTTTAATCTCTTCTCAATACCTTCACTGAAACACTCATCAATTCAATAAAAGCATAAATAAAATCACGTGTGTTGTGGACAATGTATAAAAATGATGCAAAGGAAGGTTGGTGATTAGAATGTCATTAAGCACACATGCTTAGTCACTAACAAACTCTAGAAGACATACAGTACGTATGGAAATATCCACCTCATCCAACTCTCATTTTGTTTTCTGTCTTATAAAATATCGCATTACTTTTATGTGAGATCATGAACAAGACCTTTTTGCAAACCTGTTTGACCAGTAATGAGTAATGAGATCAGTAATGATTCATTCGGTGTTCTGGAATTGCTAGTTCTGATTATAAACAGAGAGAAAACACATAGGAATTTTGTGTGTGATTTGCAAATTCTACTGCAATAAATATTCAAACAGCACATTTAAATAATCATAATGACATTTATTCATTTGTAATGAATTAATAATTGTTAGCCTAGTGCATCTACAATGGCAATATTCTTCACATCATGAACATTATTTACATAGAAACATTTTTTTTTTTTATCAAAATGCATTGATGTTTAATTAGGATGTACACAGATTGTTGAATGCAGTTCAGAGGTGGAATAAATACATATACACTGCAATTACACTTGCATATTTATTAAAATATAATATGCACAATTATTAGTACAATTAAAAGTACAAATCCCTCATTAACAAATAGACACAACTGTACTGATACTGACACTTTTAATCAAATATATGAAGGGTCCTGTAGATTCCTGAAGGGCCAGGGTTCAGCTCCAACCCTTCTTAAACCAGCTAATTAAATCAGAACCAGCTAATCAATGCCTTCAGCATAGTATTGATCATAATTTGAATGAAAATTTTCCTTGCAACTAAAATGATATTTCTGCAGTCTAGAACATAATTCAAAACAGGGACATATAAAAAAAAATCTCCTTTCCAAAAGGTTACTAGTAAAAATTCTAGAATAAAAAAAAAAATAGAAATAAAATTAAATAGATGTTTATTTCTGAGACAGATGTAGTTGTAACCTAAACATTTTAGTTCATAGTTTCGAGTCTCAACCCTTTTTATTTTTCCCATTCATTTGAAATAATGCCATATATTTGTTAGGCTAAAACTATTTTATTTAGACTAAGTGTCAATTTTGCATTTTTGTGTGTTGTACATGCCTTTGGGAAGCATCAGTGGCTTTCAAAAGGGGACAGAAGCAACTTTGGCAAATTGACAGAAAACAGAAATTTACAGCATTTCACCAATATTACATCAATATGAACGGGTCACTATGGATGTTTTATTTTTTTATTTTTTTATTTTTTTTGCTGAGAGGAGTTAAGTGGGTGTTTAGAGTTTCTTTACAACCAGGTAAAAATAAACCTCAAATACATTTTCTATATCTCACAATTATGACAATATATATCACATACTTAAATTCATTAGTGGCACAAACTGCTCAAAGTTTGCTTATAAGTTCTGAACCAAATGTCCTATACAAGGTTTTGTTTTTTTTGTTGTTGTTTTTTTCTTCTAACTCATACTAAAGAATTTACTTAATCTTAACCACAAGATTTTGGCAAAATGTTATGGATCAAGCAAACCACTGTCATAGAAGGCTACAAACGTCACATGCCAACTGGTGCCAACACATTTCACAAATATGTAAACAATTGAAATTGTCTTTAAATGTTGACTTTAACAAATAATATTATCTTCATTATCAGTTGTCATTGATCATACTAGAATTTTCCTACGAACACTTTTTCTCAGTTTCCTTGTATTGTACACAGATCACAGCTCTCAACAAAGAGACACTTTCGACATGATATCTTTTCATATTTACAATATATTTGATAAGGTATCAGTTTTCTTGTTCATGTATGTAATAGCCTAAATATTAATTTACTTTCAAACAAAGCTAAATTTAAGAAGCTAAAGTTATTGTCCCTCCCACATTCAGATTTACAGTATTAAGTAAAATTAAAATGTAATCTCACACACAACACCAGGCAAGTGTCCAGTATTGTGCAGACAAAGACTGTATGTAACAATACAAACATAAGTTGAAACAAAGTAGACATTAATTGTGCCTATATAGTGCTTACCTGGTTAAGTACAGACTAGTCTTGCATAGCCAGACCTTCAGACTGACGGCTGTTTAGCCAACGGTCCGTGGGTGTGACATCTGAGGCTGAGACTAAGTACAGACTAATAGTGTGGTGCAGAATGGGCAATCAGTCAATAAAGACTACATCTAGCCGCAGAGACTTAACGTGCTCCAAAAAGGCTAACCAAATTCTTTAAAATTTAACCATGGAACCTCAAAGACTGTGTTTAATTCTTTCCAATTTAACAAAGAATAAGGCATCTTTTATCCACTGAGTATGGGAGGGAGAGTGAGGACGTTTCCAAATCATCAAAATACAGTGCATCGCTAGTAGTGAGAGAAAAGCTACTAACTCAGCAAAATAAAATGGCAAAGCCTTTATTGCTTGAGTGAACTGCAACTTTAACATATGTTAACTAATCATAAAAAAGTATGTTATGCCTGGTTTTGAATCCAGGTCTCCCCAAAATATCATCAAAGAACCGTTTCTTTTGTCATAAATAAATCTGAAATATAATTCCTTTTGATATCTCACAATTATGACTCTATTTTTTAAATTAATAAATAAAAGCTTTTTACTTTTTTTTAATCCCTGAGCGTCTTGGCCTTAAGTGTTTTCGCCAGTTGAATTACCCCTTATCCAAAGAGCACCAGAATAGGAGGATTTTTACTCCAGCAGCACTTTTCAATCTATCAAATGTCTTACTGCATTTTAAACTTTCTATCAACCAGTAGACCCTTTGCAAAGAGCTTGACAGACAGGCCTAAATGACTGTATTCCTATGGTAAATTCCCTGAAATTGCAATTATAACCACTAGATGGCAGCGGAGAAGCACTGATTGGTTTATTCTACTCTAATAGTTTTTGTGTTTGGATTTATGTTTAGACATTATAAAATCAGTATTATTACATTTAAAATCATATTTCAAATTTTATCACTCCATTGCTTCATGAAGTATCACTTTTTGAATTTATGCCATATTATGATTAGAGTGAAAGCTAAAAATGGTTTTATGAAGAGGAGACTTGTAGGAGTATGGTTTTTATCATTTAAAAATCTGTATCTACAACAAAATATGGGTGTATGTGTGTATGTGGTTATGTGTATCAAGCATTATAGTTTTACCCCTTCATTTCTTTGTGTGTGTGTGAGATATTTTGAAGAAAGTTTGTAATCAGTGGTGCCCCAGAACTGCTCTGTTTCCCACATTCTTCAGAATATCTTCCTTTGTGTTCAGCAGAACAAAAACATGCATACAGGTTTGGAACTACTTGAGGGTGAGTAAATGATGACAGATGTTCATTTTTGTCCCTTTAAATGTTCTCTCCCATATTTTTAATGTGATAATAATCATGGCATCTTGAAATTGCTGTTTTTTGTAAAAAAATTGGTGATTCTCTTTATATTTGTCGCCTTCAACAGAGGATTCATGACCACAAGGGGATCTGTGATGGTACTGCAGGGGGTCCACAATAAATAATCTTAATTATTAAAGTATGCATTAAACAAAAATATTAGCTATTTTTGCAAAGCTCGAATTAAGAAGCTGAGTTTCAGCTACAACTTTCATTGTCACTTCCACATTACAATATTTCACTAATGTATTTCATAACAACGCAATTCAGTAGGCAGTCATGGCAAAACTGTATGATCTGAAACCTATTATGATGAATAATATAACACTAGATGTCGCTGTGGATTCATGATTTATACCTATGATTTATACTGTAGAGCAGGGTTTACCAAATGCGTTCGAGAGGGAACTGAATAATTAAATCGAATGGAACATTAAAATAAAGAAATGGGATATGTCCACTGATCTATATGCTATATATTATAGATCAATGGATATGTCATATGCAACCGGGTTTTCTCCTTGACAACGGTGAGTGTGCAAATATGCATGATGTTTCACAAAATCTTTTTTTTTTTTTTTTTACATTTTACATTTTTCCAAAGTTTTCCAGTTTGCAAAGTGTCTGTTTCTGTAGTATTTAACCTGGTATTTGATTATATTTGATTATACATTTATTATAGCCAATTATTAATAACTGTACACTGTATGTTCATTTTATTCATTATATTTATAAACATTATATTCGTTAATTGATTAAAATGTAAGAAAGCTTGAAAATAATTAGCCTGTTAAGTCTAAGGTAATGTAAGCATTCAGTGCAGCGATGAACACCATATAACCAATAGGCTACAAAAATCTGAATGGCTGTTATATAAACTTTTCAGAAACATCCAATACTTTTTATATGAATGGTGACTGTTTAAGAATTATGTTCTAATGTTGTAATCAGGTTTGATAGAAAGAAAGAACTGCAATTAGAAATTAAATATATTTTTTTCACTTTGCTTTTTTTTCTACACACATCTGTGTGTGCTGTGTATAGAAAATGTAAATAAAAAGTTAATTAAATCAGTAAATTAAAAAAGTTAATTAAATCAGAAACAGCTGATCAAGGTCTTCAGCAGTACTGATCATTATTTGCATTACAATTTTCCTTGCACCTATAGAATGTGATTTCTGCAGTTTAGAACATAATTCAAAACAGTTTTTTTTCTTTAATTCTAAATTCTAACTGGTTAGCAAATAACATTTTTTATATAATAAAATGTGTGCTAATAATCTTTGAAAATGCCAAAAAATAAATAAATAAATAAATCAAATAGATCTGTTTATTTCTGAGACAGATGCAGTTGTAACCTAAAGATTTTATGTATTTTTGTATATTTGCTAAAATACAGTTCATTATTCTTTTAGTTCATTTAGACCCACTTTATCTTTCTCATTAATTTTGAATGAAGTCATATTACATATTTCACAAAACTTTACTAATTTTTAAAAAATTAATATATATACTACTGTGCAAAAGTCTTAGGCCACTAGTATTTTCACCAACAAAAAATGGTTTTAGGTCTTATATCTCACAATTATGGCATTATATATCACATGACCTACTCAAACTCTTTAGTGCACAAACTGCTAAAGTTTGACTGTTAATTTGCTAAAATACTCTTAATTTTGAACCAAATGTCCTATACAGCATAACTTCCATTTTAATTTTCATCTTATTCATGCTAAAGAGTTTATTGAATCTTAACCACATCTTCAGATGATTCTGGCAAAAATGTTTTGGATCAAGCAAACCACTGTCATAGAAGGCCACAAATGTCACGTACCAACATATTTTGCAAATTTAAACTGTCTAAAAATGTTGACTTTAACAAATAATATTATCTTTGTTATCAGTTGTTGTCATGGATCACTGCTAGAATTTACATGAGAACACTTTTTCTCAGTTTCCTTCTATTGTACAAACAGACCATAGCTCTCAACAGAGAGACAATTTCGAGATGACATCTTTTCATATAAGGTTGGTTTCCTGTTCATGTGTGCAATAAATATTAAGTTTTAAACAAAGCTAAATTTAAGAAGGTAAAGTTCATTGTCTCTCCCACACTAAGATTTACAGTGTTAAGTAAAATTAAAATATAATCTGACACACAACACCAGGCAATTTACTGACTTTGCATATAAAAAGAATATTTCTGTTTCTGCCGTTTCTTCGACTGGCAGCCTTTAATTCTTGCGTGAACTGCAACTTTAACATTATGTTAACTAACCATTAAAAATGATGTTATGTCTGGATCTGTGTTGTATTTGTATTAATGTTTAGTTTTTTCCCTAGGTTTTGTGTTACTACATCAAGTTTAGATGCATGGATCAAAACAAACCAATCTATGCAAGCATGAAAAAACAAAAGAATAAAGACATTTTGTAAACAAAAATATTTTAGCAGTTATTTAGACCAACACATTTAACATTTTAAATATGTTTATTTGCCACTTTGTCACACATAACTTGCGCATATCACCGATAACCGATAACACTGAAATTGAACCGTCTGTAGTGCAACTGTAGTGAATTGTAGTGAATGTGACCGAATAGATGAAAATAAACTAACAAAATAAAATCACACAGGTACAGTGCCATCTAAATCTGCCATCTCAGTGCTTACATGCCTCACAAATGACAACTACAGGTTTGTGCTCCTTGCCTGACACTTAATACCAGCTGCTGACTCGTCTGTCTTTGGCAGCTGAGCAGATCCTGTACTCTTCCTCTTCGATTAACCCTCCTGCCTGATGTATATCTGTGGCCGGGTGGTGGCTGTGTTTTGTTTTTTTATCCCACATCTTCCCGTTGCCTCCGTAATATGGGTTTGAAGGTGGGGCCTGGCCTCCAAGCACCTCTTCATATGTGGCACGACAAGCTCCTTTGTGGATTGGTCACACCAGCCATGTAATCAGGGTGTTGTGCAGTGAAGTTGGTGTTGGCCAGGGGTGGTCAGCGTCAGTCCTGGAGAGCCACAGTCCTGCAGAGTTTTACTTCAACCTTGATAAAAATTCGCCTGCCTGTAGCTTTCCAGTAACCCTTAGACCTTGATTAGCTTGTTCAGGTGTGTTTGATTAGAGTTGGAGATGAACTCTGCAGGACTGTGGCTCTCCAGGACCAACATTGGCTGCCACTGGTGTAGGCACTGAGGGTGGTAACATCCAGCACATTGCACCACAGCACCATGTACCACTGTACATGTGTAGGTGCAAACCATTTTTACTCAATCTGTTGGACAGAGTCTGAGTTTCCTCTTCAGAGGACTCACCAGACAAGTCCTCAGTGTCATCAAATGAGCCTTCTTCATCTAGGAGAGCTGGATTTACACCCACAACTCCAGACTGATCCTGTGGAACATAGTCTAGGTCATCAGCATCAGATTTGTCAGACTCTGAATCAGGACTAAGAATTGCCTGATCTTCGTCATTGTGCAGCATCTCTACAAACATTTCAGCCGTTATTCCAGAATGTCTGGGATCAGCCATACTTACACTCTGATAAAGAGTGCACAACAAGTAGTTGATTATATACTGATTATATATTGTCACTGTCAGAAAGAAACCTTGTATGTTCAAAACCATTACTTTTCAGATACACTGACAGACATAAAGGGTGACCAAAAGCACTGATATATGACAAAAAATAAAAATGATAAAATATGGAGATACAAGGTTTCTGCCTGACAGCAGTGACATATGCTTATATATAATATATTATTCTGACTTTTATTTTGTTGACCTAGCTAACATTAGTTAGCTAAAATAGAATATGTCAACAACAAGCTATAGTTAATAGTATTGGACATGTTTCTTTGTCTCACTAGTAATAGATTTCAAGGTCAAGGTAACCTTAGCCTGACATTCAAATATTATGTTCATTATGTATATCAAATATTTTCTGTGGCAGTAAATGATAAAATAAGACTAAATGCATCAAAAAGACTAAATTATACAAAAGCAGCCATGTTGAGTTGTGAAATGTGGGGCAGGTGAATAATTTTCTGCAGTAAATACTGTATGTTCTTACTTTCAAAAAAATAGCAAATAATCAAAGGTTTCTATATGGGTCATTTTTTGACCCATGGGTGTAAAATGAATGTAGAAATACAAAAATGGTGTTTTTTTATAAAGTGAAGAAAGGAAAAATAAACATAATGATTTGTGTAAATTAAAAAAATATATATATATATTTAATGAACACCTGGAATAATAAATGATAAAATGCATTTCTTTTAAAGATTCAGCAAAGAATCACTCATCCATGACTGAGATAACATACGAAATGAATACGGGTCATTTTAGACCCATGCTGTGCATTAGAAGGGTAGTGACACAAAAACGATTTTTATTCAAAAAATAAGAAAGAAAAAATAAGAATATGTGATGATCAAAAACAAGATAATTAAGGAATTCCTGGAATTCTGAATGATGAAATTAATTTCTTGCAAAGATATAGAAAAAATGAACTCAGTCGAGTCACTTTAGACCCATGTAGTGCATCAAAGGGTTAATTTAACCATTATTAAATAAAGGCTTTTAGATTTTTTTTAATCCCTGAGCATCTTGGCCTTGTGTTTTTGCCAGTTGAACTACCCCTTACCCAAAGAGCACCAGGATATGAGGATTTTCATTCCAGCAGCACTCTTTGTTTTTTTTTTTTTTTGTTTGTTTTTTTTACATGCTTTTTCATGAAATATATACATGCTAGGTCAGCATGAACGTCCTTCATTGGTGCGTTTCAGAGGTGCCGGATCCATCTTGTTCCGGCACAGATTAAGCCCTGACTTTAACAAATAATATTATCTCCATTATCAGTGGTTGTCACGGATTGCAACTAGCATAAAAATGTTTGTTTTTTTCGGTCTTGTTGGTTTTTCTGTGAAGGTTTTCCCCCTTTCTCAGTTTCCTTGTATTGTTCAAACAGGTCACAGCTCTGAACAGAGAATTGTTTTCAGATGATACCAATTGATTTTTACAATATTATTCTTCACAACTATTTATTTCTCACTTTGCTCCAGCATCATGTGAAACTGATCATGTGAACTTTAGCTTTGAGAGAAAGTAACTAATATTTTTGGTTTAATGCATATTTTAATAGTTCAGATTATTTATTGTGGACCTCTTGCGGTTCCCAGATCCCCAAGTGGTCATGAATCCTCTGTTGATGGCGGACAGAGGAAGAACATGCAATAAGTTTTCTATTTAAAGTATATTTGTGCTAATACATTGAGAATCCTCAGTGTGCAGTAAATGAATGCAGACACTTAACTTTTCTGCTTATACATTTTCAGGGTTATCAAGTCTGCTGCTTCTTTTCAGTATGTTCTCAGTGGGAAATGCAGAAGGCAATCAAGACAGTTATTTGTAAAACCCTTTTATTGTAAAAGATTGTTCTGCCAAACATGTGAAATTGTGTAGTTTCATTAAATGTATAATAGTATTGACAAATATTTGCATGAATAAAGAGGTATCTAAAGGTATTCTAAACCAAACAGGCTCTATAAGAAAGAACGAGAAATATTTAGACTTTTAATTAAACATGCATAGTTTCATTTTGTCCTAATTACTTTTTACTCAAAAAGATTAAGTTGCTACTGTTACTTAGGTCCTGATAATCAAATATAGAAAATACTAAATACACTAGTAACAACTACCAATCATTTTTATCTCAGTCTGTTTTGTGTGATTCTCTTTCCCTTTAAAACTCATACAGATTCAGTGGAATTGGTTGACTTTTATCTTCAGTATAATTTTTATTTAACATATGAAAGGCACTATGCAGTTTATCCACCGATGTATGAAATGATTTTGCTGTGAAAGACAAAATACTTCTCTCAGAAGATATGTTTGATATTCACAGTATATGAATCATCAACATCATCGTCATCATCCTCATCCTCATCTTTTGTTGACTGTATAATTTGTGTTCTTTCAATAGAATGTAGTAGTTGTTCTATGTGTTTTTGGGAGGGCTTGGCTAATCAGGATAGTGACCATTATCGCTCTTCATATTTACATTATGGCTACACATGCTCACTTGTATGAGATGGGTTAAATCTATCAGAAACTGGATATAAAGTTTCACTGACTAACACCCTATAGCATTCAAAATTTAAATGTTTTAAAACAGTATGGCATACAGAAGGCTGTTTTGCCTAATTCACGCATAGTAATCTTGGCCTATTTGAAACTGAACCACTGATTTGAAACAGATTTGAACAAGTTTCAAAGCTTCATGTTTTGAAAGCACCCATACTAGACATCTTTGACCGTTGCACTACGTCTCATAAATTAGCGCCATATTTTTAAGATGGTATGTCGAGTTAAAACAACTTTAACTTTTAAAGATGCATCCTGACACGCTGAGCTCCCCTGTACTGCCTTGCCTGCTTTTAAATGCAAGAATGTGTTCTGCCCAACTCAACCTATTAGTCATTTCTCGCATTTTGGGGCAGACACAGATATAATTAATGCGCCATCACTTTTGCCAAAGTTGGTTTTATCCTCACCAATTTTTGAAAGCTACTGAAAAATAACTTGCCGAACACACAGAAAAAGTATCTCTAATCAGTAATTATTATTTAATTGATATGGGTAATAAAAAACACATTTGCATTGTCCTGATGTTGTGTACTCCTATACATCAGCAGCCTGATAAACCTTGCCATAGGCCTATAAAGAAAGATAGATAGATAGATAGATAGATAGATAGATAGATAGATAGATATAGTGGAATCTACTGGAATTTCCCTTATGACTTACAGTGCCCTCCATAAGTATTGGAACAGTAAAGACAAAATTGCTCTGTTGGCTGTGGAGTCAAGACATTTGAAAATATGATTAAAAGATGAATATGAGACAAAACTACAGAATGTCACATTTTATTATTAGCCGTTTCAACACATACAT
>JAUZSZ010000104.1:21696685-21708119 GCA_034780575.1 Labeobarbus marequensis | reverse complement strand
AAAGTTATCATGTGCATTGTTTGAAGCGGATGTCTGGAAGATTTTAAAATGAGCGGTTGATTCATACATTTGTACGATCTTAGAAGACAGAAGACAATATGACAGAAGCAAGTGTAGTGCTGAAAAGGAACAGGGCTACATATAGGCCCAAAAACAGTCTTTTCCCATTCAAAACATCAAAGTCGCAGAAGTTTATCACAGAACATCAAACATCAGTAATGTCATAATTGTTTATTTTAAAATGAATGCCATCAAAACATTCCTCATAAATGATTTATTCCTCATAAAACATTCTTCATAAACGATCATGAATCACCTGCTCTTTTGATAGTTTGTGGCTATAAAACAATTCTAATTCACATCAGCATCTTGTGACTGAGCTACTGTAATGATGTTCATGCAATGATGTGTTTGGCAAAGTGTGAATGACTTTTCTTTTCGCCTTTCAACAGTTCCAACTGGGAATCTAAACTGCCTATTTTCTTAAGCAAATTAGGATAGCCTATCTTTCTTTTGAGTGAAAGTGACACAGTTTTGCCCTGTGTCCCATCCTTCCACATGTAAAACGAAGCGACTTCCTGATCTTTTCTTCTTTTTTCAAAACGCCTTGCAATGTGACCATCCTTTCTACATACACAGCAAGACTTGATGAGATCTCTTATTCTCTGGACAAAGCCTTGCAATGTCACCAACTTTGCCACACATATAGTGTGCTAGAAATGTCCTGACTTAAGTTAAACGATTGGAGAACCAGGCCTTGGTTAGACAAATCTGATGAGAATTATAGCTATCCAAGAATACTTCAAACACCAGTAAAACACAATAGCAGAGGTAAGGCAAAAGAGTAGGCTAATCCACAAAACAGAGGAGGATCAGGGGCAGACAACAAACAATCAAAATCACAAGAAACAAGGGTGAACGCTAAGAAATGCTAGCAAGAACAAAACAAAACTTAGCACTAAGCATGGGTGAAGGAGTTGCGTGTCATCATGGAAAACACATGCGAGGGTAGTTCCTAAACAGGGATAATGCAGTCCGGGAGGAAAAGGTGATGGAGCCCTCTGATGGCAACTGGGAGGAACAACAGGGACCCATGACAATTTGACTATTTGCGTTAAAATACTGTTATTTTGGACTTGTTTATTAAACAAATTGTGGAAAATTGAGCTTTCTGTACCTGATTAAACATAATTTTGAGGCACAAACATGGAAATAACTTGCTATTTTTATCCTCTTCTTTACTATATTTATTTGCTTGGTCCGTGTCATTGTGGGGTTTTGGTGCTAGTTGTAGGCTGTAAAGACAGTTGAGATAACTGTAATAATTTGGCGAAGTGTAATGCGCTTCCCTGAAAATATTTGCATGCCATAGCTTAGAACATTCATAAGCCAATCAGATTCAAGAATTCAGCAGCCCCTTTGTTATGCAATTTAATTTTAAACCTTCCTACAGTGGAAAAAGTCCATCCCCTGATGTCCTCTAACATCAAAATCCACTGACATAGCCTATTTGTTTAGAACGGATCAGAGCTTGCTTGTAAACGGTGCTTAATGTGCATATTTCCTTCCTGACCTCACTGGAGAAAGCAGTAGGACTTTGTGATAAAGCTGTCTTTTCACGGTCTTATTTCATTACAAGTCACTAAATAAATACATTGGCAATGTAGACATAAAATTTATTTTAAATGATTTTACTTGCTTTTTATTAGATTTTGCATTTGGATATATATTAGACATTATCAAAGACTACTTTATCATGGCTAATGTACCCCCAAAATTGATATATATTTCGTTTTCCCATTCATTTCCCAAGGTGATCATTTTTTGACTGTAGTTGTGACTTTAAGAACATTTAGCCATTTTTAATAATGTCCACTTTTTGTGTGTAAAAATGCTACAAAGGTGAACAAGTTATGTGCAAATCTGAAGAAGTAAAAAAAAAAAACTTAATTCAAAACGTAAAAATTTTCAGTATAAAATGGCCGAAGACCACCAGAGGTTTAAAGACAGACAAAAAAGCCACAAACACTCTCAGGTTCAGGGTCATTTTATTCATATGTGCAGAACGTACACATAAAATAATTCACTTTAGTAAACATTAACATATTTTTCCTCAAGAAAAATAAAATTGACAACATTCCAGAGAACAAACTACTTAATAACATGGAGTGAGTCTGTGGACATCTTTACGTTTTCAGAGTGCCATGAATTCTGCTATCACTTCAGTAAAATGATCACTCTTTACTGCTGTTTATGGGAAATATAAGCATCTCACTGGAAGCTTATTTGTAGCTGCTATATTGCAAATAGCAATTACAGAACGAGCAAAGATGTTTCATAACTAGAGCATTTATTTTTAGGCACTTCAAACAAAGGCCAAGGTAAACTAGCAGTAACATTTGAGACTATAACTGTCAAATCAGATGAACTCTAAAATAAAAGCAACAGCATAAAACATCCTTGAGGTCCTACAAATAATGAAAAACAAACATGGATCAAAAATATTCCCTTGGGTACAGAAATAAAAATGTGCATTACAATTCCTTTGCTGTAAATATTAACAGAGTATTGACTCTACACAGAAAAGACATTCAATATCCACATAATCAGAATAAAGACACATATTATCTTTCATTTAAAGTGAGTGGAGAAACATAGCAGAATAAAAGACATATAGAATCAACAGAAAGTCTTACAAATGGACACTAGATGATAAACAACTAATATTGTCAATATTTCCCAACAGATAGATGAGCTTACAGGAAAAAACAGAGGTCAGAAAGTAAAGAGAAAGAAAATACTGCAAAGGGACATCAAGTCAAGAAATGACGCATAACCCTACATACAAGTAAAAAATTAAATCAATAAATGACCATTATGGCCAATGAAACATGGCCACATAATCTTTCATTTGGCTCATTCAGAAACAAACAGTAATGGAATGTGCACAGAATGAACAGAACGCTCACCTTAAGCCAGATTAAAATTCAAATATGATATACATTCACAGCGTGTATGACTCAGAATGGTCATAACATTCTAGAGACCTTAAACAACTTGACATGCATTGATTTAGATTATAACACGAAAATTAGCAGGGTCCTTAATACATTTCATGTCAACTATTATGCTACAAAGAAATTTCATTGCACTTTTTTCTTCAAAGAGAAACCAATTACATTAATTACAAAAGCAAACACAGAAGTTGAGCAAAACATTTTAAGATTAGTATGTGATCTATCGCCTAACTGTCCAGTCCATCGAGGAACTCTCCTTCAGTGATATGCTCTAGGCATTTCATGACCTGATCACTGCTGGGTGGCGGGTAGTCAGCGGCATAATGCGGGAGGTTTGCGGAGGAGCCATTAAAAGAGCAGCAAAGGGTGCTGAGGAACGGCACGAGATCCACGATAGAGCAAAGGGAACGTACTGTGAGCAGAGGAAACTCCACTCGATCTGTGCTTGACTCTCCAGCTGTTCCATTCAGCTCCTGAACTCACAATCAAAATATTTACAGACTGAGAATTGGGTCTATTTGTGAAAAAGCACCAAATTTACTGCTTCACTGGTGCTCCTTCACAGATACATTGAAGCATGTGTTTCTGTGCATGGAGATCTTACCCCATAGCGTCGGTTTATTCCATCCAGTATCCTAACAATATGAGGTTTACACTCTTGTTCGCCTTCCAGCAGAGTGTTTCCTGGTCCATCATAATGGTCGACATCTACTTCAGGAATGAAAGCCCAGCGATACCTGCAAACAAACAAATACATACATACATAAAGTTCATACATTAACAGATCATGAACAGTGAGTTTCACGGTGTGGAGCAGATCAAAGGCCATTTATGTTGGGTCAGGCATGAAAGGTCACCTAGAAGTAAGAATGAACCTACTGACCTTTACTGATATCTGTCAATGTTGGGGCAAGTATGACAGTCCACTTAGGTTGAAAATGTAAAAAGAGCTAACACCCTCCCAACCCCCATATATATTGTGTGTTTTATTTCAAGTCTGATATATATTTAGAAATATGACAGAAAGCTTAGAATTTAGCACACAGTCATATAAACTTGAATGGTGATTTTTGGGGTCATTTCGGCAGTGAATTTATAACTATTTTCACTGTATGAAAAACAGTGGCTTTAAAAGATTTGAGGGCAAGTGAAGACAGAATTGTAATCTTTGAGTGAACCAACACTTTAAGTCGTACATGCACTACCATTCAAAAATTTGGGGTCAATAAGATTTTTCAATGTTTTTTTAAATAAGTGTCTTATGCTCACTGGAGCTGCATATAAAAACAGTAATCCTGTAAAATATTATTACATTTTAAAATATTTTAAACTGTAATTTTTTCCTCTGATTCATAAGCCATTACTCTACTTTTCAGTGTCACATAATCCTTCAGAAATCATTCTGATTCTAACATGCTGATTTGGAACTCAAGAAACATTTATTACTATTATCAATACTGAAAATAGTTGTGCTGCTTAATATTTTTGTGGAAAACATGACGTATTTTAAGTTCAGGATTATCTGATGAATAGAAGCTTGGAAATGTTTTCAAACATTTTTAAATGTATTCACTGTCATTTCAAAACAATTTTATATATCTTGGCTGAAAAAAGTAACAATTTCTTTACAAAAATCTTACTGTCCCTCAACACTTTGAACAGTAATATAGCCATTAGAAAATGTCCAACCACTGCTTCTGTTCTTAAGAAGTTCAAGTAAACTAAAATGTGACAATTCATAAAAAAGTTTTCTTATTTATCACTGCTATGGTAAGAGTAAACAGTGCCAAACATGCACACACACACACACAGTTCACAGGACTCTCACATTTGAAACAGAGGCATGTGCTCAGGAGGGAAGGACACAGCGGTGTCCAGGAACTTGCAGGCTGACAGGTACATGTCAAGCTCTGCCTGAGGGAAGAGTAGACCATTCTTGTCATTGCCACCCCGCAATTTACTCCTGAAAGAGAAAGACATTTTTTTTTTAAATGAAGGGCCAAAATATATACTAATAGCATTTTACAGAAAGGAAGACTCACTTTGAAACTTTATCATCCAGGAGTGTCTTCTCAAGGCGGTTAAAAATGCGTATCTGAAATATTGAACAATTATTCAAACTGCACCCAAAAATAACATGCAAAAAAACTGATTAAGCATTTGAAAACAACCAAAATCAAATACCCTTAGTGCAGCATATTTCTTACCAGCTCAGTAACCATGATTGGCCAGAGAGAGGTGAGATGTTGTGGTGAGATCCTCAGCAGGAGAACACGGAACATGAGGAACATCTGAGCTGACACTGATGGAGTCTGTCCCACACGCAGGTTGTCTGTTAGACGCTCTAGAATATATTTGGTAAAGAAAGTGTTAGCTGGACATTTTTCTGTTGTACATTACAAGTAACCTTTATTTGTTTTCCACACAGACTGAGTGATACCTTGTATGAGAGGCAAATAGAAGTGGTACTGGTCATTCTCTCCGCTAAACATGGCAAAAGCCTGTCGTTTCAGTAACATGGGCTTCTGCTCAGCGCTGTTGAAGAGCTTCAAAGAACTGCTCTGCATGCCTGCACATGGTACAACATGAACACACAATACAAGTCAACACATTGATCATACAAAAAATAACTAATGCAAAAGAATGTACATATACTCACTCATCAAGTCTTTGAACATTGTCTTTTCATGAGTCAGAAGATGGTCTATGATGGATCTCCAACTAAAGCACAATATGTGAGTTTAGTGGCTTCAACATTAAACTCTTGATTTTGGTGTTTATTTGGTCAAAAATACAGTGAAAACAGTAATGTTGTGAAATGTTATTACAATTTTAAGGGATAGTTCACCCAAAAATGAAAATTTTGTCATTAATTACTCCCATAAGACCTTCATTCATCTTCAGAACACGAATTAAGACACATGGACTACTTTAAAGTGTCATGAAACCCTAAAACACATTTTTTGAGATGTTAACATATATGGAGAGGTTGCACATCAGTGAAAACAACAACAGTACTCATTACGTCTATTATTAAGGGGAAAAATGGTTATTTTTCATTTTTTGGAGCAATTTCATTCTTCTGGTTCAAAAAGCAAAGTTAAACCTACGTCACGAAAAGTGACATATGCGTTAATTTCGAGTTGTGATTGGCTGCTGTGGCTAATGATTATACACGTCTACGTCATTATTTTTCTGAGCTTTTCTCAGTATTATTCAAGAGAATGAACTCTTATGATCCAATCACTGCACTGTATTACGCCTGAGGTCGTATTACAGTGGAGAAATCAAATCTCATGAAAGAGCTTCCACGCGGTCAGTTAATCTCTGTAAACAAGATCGCAACAATATTTAATATGACAACAGGTGGTGTGTGCATGAGAAAGTGGTTTCTGCACTGAACCCCGCAATAAGTTTAACAACACTCGCTGCGTGGATCATAGTTCATATCCGGACTGGAGCAAGGGTGTTTCAAGTTTTGTGAACATATTTTATATTCTCTCATGCTCCAAACATGAACCAGCACCGTGTATGCGCACACATCATGTCTTCTTCAAATGAAATATGCGCAAAATAAGGGCGCTGATACAGCGGTACGTCTGATCATGAACGCGATGACACGACAGATTATTGTGAATTATAGACCGAAGATTATAGACCGAAAATTCAAAGAATAGTAAACAAAAAGTAACTATGCCTTTATTCTTTCTGTTTTAAAGATATTTTAATATTCATTTATCTCTATAATGAGTGTGTTGTAGGTCTGTGTTTTATTGGTTGTTTTCTCCCCTTTTCCCACCCTCGACACTCCCACTTTTCCACAGTTTTACGCACTCATTTCTGGAGTCTTTCTCAGATCTAAGGTGTGAAAGACCAGTACTGAAACAGGGGGGTTTCATGACACTTTAACAATGTCCTTAGTATGTTTCTGGGCCTTGAACATATCAGTCGTGTTGCTGTCTATGCAAGGTCAGAAAGCTCTCGGATTTCATCCAAAATATCTTAATTTGTGTTCCGAAGATGAAAAGTCTTGCGGGCGAGTAATTAAATGACATAATTTTCATTTTTGGGTGAACTATCCCTTTGTGTTTTTTTTAAATATAGTTTAAAATATTATTTATTGCTGTAAAAGATTAATTTCATTAATTTCATTTACTACAGTTTTCAGTTTCACATGATTTTTTTGACATTATGAAGATGCCTTGATTTTTTTGGCATTATCAGCATGCCTTGACAATTTAGAATGTTGTGTAAGTGCCCATCTTACTGGCAGGAACATGAGGACTCCATTGTGAAAAACACTGGGTCCATGAAGAGTTCCAGCACCTCTTTCTTCCATGCTCGCTTAGTGTAGGCATATCCACTCAGACTGCTCAACAACTGAGCACCCGCACAGAAACTAGGCATGTTATAGGCTCTGAGAGAAAAAAAGATAGAAATTGAAAAATGAGAATGAGTTTTAAATGAAAACAACCATATATATTTATACATATTATGACTGCCATAAACAATATAAACAGGCCAAAGCTTTTGAGTTAAGTACTAAGCATTATTCATTTTAACTGAAGTGCATCTTTCACATACTCACCTGTGATTTTTTAGATAGGGAAAAACATAATACATAAGACGGGAAATAAGAGGCACAGCTTTCTCCTTCTCATCGCTGCGGTAGACCATGTCCAAAAGAGGAGCCAGAACCTACAAACAATTAGCACAAATGAGAACACACTGTTTATCTTTTGCATTTTCTCCCAAAATTCTTGTTACCTGTCCATTTTTTTTTAAATCAGCATAAATTAAATTCAGTAAAACAAATACGGCCAAGTTTACTTGCAACTGCACTTTATAATTTAATGTATACAATTTATTATTATTTCTGCATTGTATATTATAATTACACTAATTTCAATTCAATTTTTTTCTTTTTTTTTTGTTTAATATTGCAAAAAATTCTTAAACATATGTGGCCATTCAGTTACAGTCTGGAGCCCTGTGTGTGTGTGTGTGTGTGTGTGTGTGTGTGTGTGTGTGTGTATTTTTTCTTGTCTCGTACCTCAGCTAGCAGAACCAGAGCTTGTACACTGAATACAGATGGTGCTGAAGATGACACCATAACACTGCCCTGGCCCGCACACTCTGAGAGAAAGACAGAACTGAGATCATATTAAAACTGCCTACGTTTCCAGTACACAATACAGCTAGACATTATTATTATCAAATTATGTACAGCAATGGGCATTATACTGAAAATATAAGAATTTTAGTGTAGGTTTACCCTCAAACTCATTGCCATCATGGTCATCTTCATCTCCCTGAAGACAGACTTGAGGCTGTGCTTTCACTTCCAGGTTGCGACTCAGCCAGCTAGTCTGCTCAAGAGATGAGCCAGCCACAGCTCTAGTATGCGCTGGCTCACTTCCTGTTGAGAGTACAATTACTTATGTACTTTAACAGGCTAGTAAAGAAATATGCTGGGTAATGTTTTTCTCATGCTTAGCAATCCGGACAGTGAGCAGTAAGACATGTCTGTTTAAACTTTTAGTTTTCACTTACTATATCAACACAATACTGGTTTTGCTGTCTCTCACTGTACCGGTCTTACCTGCAGTTCTTTAGTGTCCCTCTTGTTGTCAATATGGAGAAGTCTATTTACACAGTCATTAAGGATGCTGCAACAGTAAAATAAACAAAGATTGGAGTTTCAAAATATGTTTTACTTTTCAAAAATATCTAACAATTGTTTCATGTCATTAATAAGAGATCTTTAAAAGAATTTTCTGGCTGCCGCCTTCTTGAAATGTTGCACCAAACAACTAGGTGGTTTCATATGGTTCTATTTGCACTGGCAGTACAGGCACCAAATGGTGCAGTACATGTTATACACCAGAGGTTAATATTTAAGATTTGTTTAAATCTCTCACCATAAGTATGAGAAAACTTAATAATGACCACATTATTTTATTTACCCAAGGAGCAAGAAGTGTCCAGGTGGGGCAAGGTTAAGCTGGACAGATTCTCTGAGCAGACAGAGGAGAGGATTGATGTTCTCCTGAAGAGCTTGAGCAGTGAGACTGCAAAAAAGACCAAATAGGACATTTCTATCAGCATTCCACTACAAATATTCGCCTAGTAGAACAATATAGTCAAAAGTGGATCTTCCATTGAACAGTAACTAGCATCAACTTTAGCTACTGGCATGAATTAGATTGCAAAATTTCACTGGACTTTGGTCATTTTCAAGTAAATGACATCATATGATAGCAAATAAGATAAGGTACAATTAAAATATGAGAATGATGTTACCTTTGAATGTAGACGTAGCTAAACTGTAGCATTGGAATGTCAACTAATGTAGTCTTCTGGTAATGAGAAAGAGTAAACATTAATACATGATGTAATTCTTAGAGTTAGGATACAGTATTTATAACTAGCTGTATATAAAAACAATAGATATGGAATGTCACCATTTAGATACGTAAATGTGTGTATGCAGTACCTGGTCTCCTTTGATCTGATGGGGTTTCTTCACCACCTCTCTGATGAGCTGCAGTATGGTGTCTGTACGGAGTGTGTTTAGTGCCTTCACTAGATCCACCAAGGTCATTTGAGTATCACTATCATCTGGTAAAATCTATGTACGCGTACACAGACACACACAATTTAAAAACGTAATTCCAGACATCTATTGGATGACATGTGATTTTTGCATTCTGATATCTATTGTTCACCTTGTTTCTGGAACGTCTTTTGCGACTCTTCCTGCTACTCCATACAGCGGCCACAGAGGCCATGACCTGCACCCCAAACTGCTGAGTAAGTGGCATCAAGAAGTCCAGAACCTTTTGCCTCAAAATCTACAGAGAACAAAAACACATGACTGGCAACACTCAGCGGACAACAACATAGCATCATCTTTAAATGAATTAAACTGTTGTTTTTGTCTACTTCAAGTATCAGGTATACCTTTGTGCCTTTAAAATACACAGAAGTGGGTGAGGCTCTACTGCCATGGGCGGAGTCACAGCCCTTGACCACACCCCAGAGTAAGGCCATACTGCTAATCATGTGTGGAAACTCCTCCAGAATGGCATTGCTAGCATTTCGGAGGTCTGGAACATCACAGCCTGCAGTAAACAAAACAAAACAAAACAAAACAAAACAAAACAACATTAAATCACATTAATATTTTGAAGCTTTCTTATTTACCAACATGTTCAGTGGCGATCCTGGCATTTTTGATGCCCATGGCAAGATCAGACTTGTTTGAAACTACAACTATGTCAGTGGATGTATATTAGGAAAAGGAGAGTATTTGGTTGAATTTTATGTGGTTTGTTCACACTGACAATGACATGCCAAATGCAGACAGTTTTTAAAAATAAACCTACAGTCCTGTAGTAACCAACAAGAAAGAGACTTAGTGACCTTCAGAAATGTAATCATTGTCAGTGTGAATGGATGACAGAGCAGAAATTTGGCTCCCTAGGTGAATGTCGACATCACATACGCCAGGATCGCGGGTGCTTGTATGTCTTACTTTCTTGTGGTCTAGAAGACAGTAGTGTGTGAAAGTGGTCAGTCCTTCCAGTAGTGTCAGAGGATAGTCAGGCGCTATGTTCTCCCTCCTTAAGGTACCACTAAAGAGTACAATGAAATATGCACCCAATTCAAGCTATGGTTGCAATAAAACAAAAAGCAAGCAACAGCACGCACATCAATCTCAAATGGGTGCTCGACTAAAAAACAAGTAGAAACATCTTTTAAATGTAAAGTCAGCAAAGCCAAAGCTCCAAAAATATCAAAAATTAAAAAAAAAAAAAACTATTGCATAGTATGTGACCTTTCGAGCATGCAAGCTCTTCATCAAACAACAAAAAAATATTTACTGGCACCTTATTGAACACTTCATGTGCACCCACTCTCTTACTTACTTGTGTAAAGCTTTGATTCCATCGTGCTGTTTAACAAGCTCGTCCAGGTTCCTGCAGATCTGGGCAATTATGGGTGATACAATGATGGCCAGTGATCGTCCTAAATATGGCAGCACTTCACAAAGGAGAGTCACCCAGGCTGGGTGCATGGCACAGCCATATTGCGGGTGCAAAGCTCGGGCTGCTGCCGACACAAACATACCCTGAGATGTGATTGGCTGACTGGTTATGTAACACACTGCTTTGATGGACTGCTGGAACATCACAGCCGTTTGCCACTCTCGAGCCAATGCTGAAGATGGTGGTTCTGCACGTCGCTGTGGGTTGGAATTGCTTTGATCGTGATCTTGTGCTTTGCTGTGTGGTGGACACACGTGGTGCTCCAATACAATAAGAACCTTCAAAAGCTTCAATAGAGCAATCTGAAGTGGGTGCTCAGCCCAGATCCCATCCCGGCCAAAGTTGATCAGGCTCTCTTCTGAGATC
>JAUZSZ010000104.1:21656491-21669315 GCA_034780575.1 Labeobarbus marequensis | reverse complement strand
TTCATGAGTGAAATAAATGATTTATCGGGGTGGTCTGAAAATGTTTGTTTCAGCAGGGGCCAAACATTGATCCTTGGTATTGATCGTGCACCAAAGGTGTCAAATTCAATAGGGGGATTCAGGCAGATGTCAGCTGGATTTTGCTCTCTGAACAGAAGTCTCTAATGCATGTAAAGTTATTGTTTTTTTTAGACATTTACAATTGAACGGGCCTATTTGATGTCTGTTTAGCTCAATCACATGGGTTAATTTTGCTGAAATCGAGTCTTCTAGTAATACTTAAAACCAGACCAGTGTCCAAACATTGGGCCTTTTGGGAAATATTCACATTCTGAATTCTGGATGTTTGCTACACCAATAAATATTCAGCTGTCTGTCGTCTATGTCTTCCCCATATAGGCAGCTTTTTTCCCATGCTGGTCCAGGTAAGTCCAAGCTGGTGATGGACTAGCTGATAAACAAGCAAGAAAAACCAAGAAAAAGAAAGATGATCAACTAGCGTTGTCTTCCTTTGGAAGTTAGCTGTCTAAGGGTAGATTGTTAGATCAGCTAGATATGCAGCCTGGTATGGTCACCAGCATCCAAAACCCAACAATGCAACAATTCATGACAAATCACACTTTACATATTTAATATTTTAATACTTTTCCAGTGTATTGTGTACTGGCTTTTCTACCAAAGATCTTGTAGGATATCTAACTCTATTCCTCTCTCTGTTCTTTAGCACTTCTTTAACATTATCAAGGTGCTAAATAATAAATCAAATGCTGACTGAAGGGCTCAAAACGAGATCCACGCCAGAACTAATCGAACAGACTTCACTGGAAGTGCATCAGGTTTGTTGTTGGCCCCTGGAGGTTAAGTTAGTTTATGTTTCAGTTAATGTCAACTATGACTTAGTGAATTTTCACAACCAGCAACATCTTCATGAAGAAACTGAATCATGTTATATGATCTGTTGGGGCTTGAAATTACCATGAAGTTTGTCAATTTACAGGGAAATGGTGTGCATAATGTTTAGTTGTTATAATTTCTAAGCCATAATCTAAATGGGATGCAAGGTTAGAGCAGCACCAAGATTAATGCAGAGTTCACTTTTTTCAAGGCCATACATCTATCTCATGTAGTTTCACATTCAATGGTGATCTCAACCAAAATACACCATTAATTACTACAAAGCCTATTGATATACCTGAAAAAGATGCACATCTTTCTATTAGTATTCTCCATGCCAATACAAACATACAGGGCTGCATTTTCCACATTATAAATATGGTAAAGTTAGAAATGGTCTCTAGAGTACGCTTAGGCTTACATGGCCAATGATTCATGAACATATTGCTTTTATCAGTCAGATATTCTTTTAACACATAGTTTAAACAGTCAGACTCATTATTTACCCCATTATTACAAAGAGAATTTCTTTCTTTTTGTAAGAAAATGGACATTATTGAAATGCCTAAATAATCCTAATCTAATTAGTATCTAATCAAATGGAGTGCTTATGACTCAGATCAAATGGTGACAGGGAGGACAGTGTGAATCATAAGAATCATTTGATCTTGGATTGAGTGCTATTTATAGCCACATATAAGCAGATTTTTATAGTCTAGAATACTTTGGATCAAAATTGCATTTTTCGTTTTAAACATTATCCAAAATTGATATAATAAACGAACCAATTCACTTTAATAACTCAGCCCGGAAAATTCTTTAGTATCATTACTGAAATGTTGTTTTGATATACATCTGCTCTTCTTAGCAGCCTTTGTTTGCATGTTGATCTGGCTTTGAGCTTCAGTTTACACGCCTGCAAAAGCCAGACATCAATGGCGGCCATTGCATGGAGTGGAAGTCTCAGTGTCGCTTGTGCTTGTGCTGATAATAATGTCATTAGCTTCTCTAACACACGCTGGAATAGCTTGTTGTATCATCTCCCCACTTCATGCCCATTCTAATATGTTTTTCTAAGAAAAGTGCTGATAGTCGGTCTTATTACAGCCATTCTTCTGATGTGACTGAATGGATGTCAGCACTCCCTCATCACAGCAGCCAGACAGACGTGCTTATTTTCCCAACACTCGAGGCGGAGGATGGCGAGTCTGTCCACGCTAGTCCAGAGGTATTAATGGCGTTCATTTTGTGACCGGTTGTGTACATGACAGTTCATTTTCTGCATGGGCTCACAAAAGTCGATACGATCTTGTAAAGACAAATACCAGATAGCACCTTCTCTAACTGATGCGGTTTCAGAAGAAACATTAATCAACGAGGTTGGATGTGGAGGTGCGCAGCCCGTCTAGTAAGTCTTTACGCATTAATAAAGGAAGCAGATGATCTATGAATGAATTCATAGCAAGTGCTGCCTTCATTATTGTTGCATGCTGCCAAGCGCCACAAGTGCCGGAGATGAAGGGGGAAACTCTGCTGAGCCTCTGTGGAGCTCATTCCTTTGGAGAATTCCTACTGGTCAGAGTAATAGCCCACCGCAATGTTAATCTACAGTCACGCTCGCTTTTAAAATGGATGTGTTTTTCATTTTCTGTACTCGTGAATTCATTTGAAATCCCGCAAATTTAACGGCTAGAAGAAATACCTGACGTGTAGAATGGATAATCATTTTTACAGGGCAAAATACCTCTCTACAATTTAGACAGCCTCCATCTGTCTCGACTTGTATGGCTGTAGAAAGGCTAAATGAGATTTCATATTTCAGGTAATCAACAACATGACATAGTTACTAATGACTAATGTTACACATCAAGATATGCTGTCTCCAAAACCTTAAGGCAGCATCCTAACTGAAATATCTCATTAATGACTGATTCAAGCATTGCTCTACGTCGCCTGATTTGTGTGAGGAGCGCTATTTGCATGATGTATGGTACTGCTGTCGATGGAGCTAAAGTAACGATGTCTAAATAGGCAGAAAAACACATAGTACAGTTACATATTGGATAAACTGGTCGATTTAGAATTAGACTATTCTATTTGGATTACTTCATTTTCCATAGTTTGTTTCTATCTAGCCGTCTGTCGATTTGTCTATTGTATTGTTCTATCTATTGTTGAACAAGGTTGTTATATTGCATTGTTTAAGGCAAAAAATATTTGTTGTAATTCCATTTTTGAACACTAGTTGAAATATGAGGCTGTTTAAGTAGCATATGTGCAAATTTTTTGGCTGTACCATGATTAAATGTTTTTACTAACGTTTTTTGTGCATCAGAACTTTAATTAATAACTAACAGAACTTGCTAATTAATAGTTACATTACTATAAATTCCCATGTCATTTGAGGTGTAAGATAAGAGTTTTCTTGTAGATGTTTTTAACGAACTATATGTATAGAACAGCTTCGTTGACAAAGTTTTATTGATGGAGAACACCTCTACTACACCTCTAGCTTAACCTTTTGAAGCTGACATTCTCTTTTGTATTTGACAATCTATTTCACAATAGAGAAGAAATTGAACTCGAAAACAGACATTGGATGTAAGTTCATATGCCTTAACAATGGGGAAACATTTGCTGTGTTTTCATTAAAGCTCCACATGAAAACACCATTAAACTATATCTAAGACTCTGCAGAGCAACTCACAGTCAAATGTACAATCTGGTAATCTTCGACACTGAGGCAGACAAGACCTTGCCTACATTGTTTTAAGTGTGATATTCAACCAAGTTGGACACAAAAAAAGGATTTATCCAAACAGGTTTAGTCACAAGTATATAACAGTCTCAAGGAGTTGCACAAGACCTGGAGAGCTGATCACATAGCTTCATTACTCTACCAATCAAAAGTTGTTGTTTTTTATAAATGTTTACTGTTTTCATCAAGGAGGCATTAAATTGATCAAAAGTGTCAGTAAAGACATTTATATTGTTACAAAAGATTTCAAATAAATGTTGTTCTTTTGAACTTCTATTCAACTTCTATTCAGGATTCTATTCAACTTCTATTCAGGATTCTATTCAGAACCCTGAATAAAGCGTCACAGTTTCCACAAAAATATTAAGCAGCACAACTATTTTCAACACTAACAAGAAGAAATGTTTCTTGAGCATATTAGAATCATTTCTGAAGAACGATATGACACTGAAGACTGAGTGAGAATTACTAATCAGCTTTGCCAAATACAGATTAAATATATGAAAATAGAAAAAGTCATTTTGGATTGTAATACTTTTTAACATTTTACTGTAGTTTTGATCAAATCAGTGCAGCCTTAGTAAGGACAAGAGACTTATCCAGTGAAACCTTTGAACAGTGGTGTATGTGGATGTAAAAAAGGCACTTGTTTTTGAATAAAAATCAACTGCTAACCGTTAACCAAATTGCATCTTTACATGCACACAAACACAAATCCTTCTCAAAGGCAAAATTGCAGAACATTTCAGTGTTGGTTGAAATGAAGTGAAAATTAAGAGCTAGGTGAGAGGGAAAAAAATATAGAGCTTTTCCAGGAGAAAAGCAGAGCTACAATAGAACTTTGATATTCTGGTTTGATAACTTGAAACAAGCTGGCATCTCAGCAACACTCTCGGCTGAAGCATAATGGGCAATTTAAGGATTTGTTATTTTTTAGTCTTCTTCCTGGTTTTCTTTCCTTAAGTAAAAAGTTGTTTTTTTTCCCCTGTGTAAAATGCTAAAGTTTTGAGTATGCTCATTTAAAAAAAGATTCTTTAAAGATTTAAAGATAAGGATTCTTTTTTGATTTCCTGTAAATGGACAAAGACAGCTGCAGACATAGCATAAAAGAGACGTCGTTAGCAGCATATGCACTTATCTATAATAACTGACAGGCACTCCATTTTCCACATCAGCCATATGCTCAAGCACACTGACTATAACTAATGCAGCATCTGTTATTTACAAGCACGTATTTTGTGTTGCTAGCCAGTGAGTCAAATAAGAGAAAGCTAGATGCTGTGGTTTAATTTGTCTGTCGTTCTGTGAAGTAGACTCTGTCACCATGCTGATGCAGACGGTAATGCTTCTTTGGGTCTTTCATCCTTACGATTAGTGTCTTGGCAATCTGCAAAGTAACAATCTTCTCAGGGTTCTGTAGAACAAGGATGTTTGAAAATGTCTATGATATGAATGAGTTTGAGCACACAGGAATGCTTTCTGAATACTCACATTACCATGGCATTATAAAAGACATGCATATGCGTCTTTAGATCTTTCAAGAAGCTCACTGAGCAAAAAAGCTACGTATGACAGTATTATTATGACAATGAGTCATCAAAAGATTGTCTGAGGACGTACTTTAAAGGAAGTAGAAGGTGACATCAAACAGCTTCCTAATCACCATTTTATTGAGCTTAGCATTAATATTTGTCATCAAGACAAATTTTGTCATTGGCCTTGATGTTTTTGCTTTGCGATAAGCATTGGTATTATAGTCTTAATGATTATTTTAAGTGGTATTACTGAAGTAAAAACTGAAGAATGTTTTTCAAACATCACAAATCTAAACTAATTTTTGCTCTTTTCTATACATTCTTCTCTATTTTTCACAAAACTTTGAATGTTGGCTTGAAAAAGCAGATGAATGGCTTGATGGATGTCAATGGACAGAAGACGTCACATGTCTACTGTATATGACCTGTCCTGCTAAAGACAAACAATGTGCAGTACTCCTCTGACTATAATTGCTGTTGACGTGATACCCTTGGTGAACCAGCATCTGTGCCATTGAGTGACCAATCTCACAACTCCAACCTTATCACTCTGATAACCTGTAGTGTATCAGATCCAACCCCAGGCCTCTATCTGTCCACAGCCATGGCCTCATATTACACTGCCCAATCTGTTATCCCGCACCCGCTGACCGGGAGGCCTGATTTGGAATGTAATGAAAAAGTGATAAGAGTTCTTTATTATATCTCCACTGGCTGTTGCCACTCAAAAGAGCCCTGGCATAATTAATGACAAGATGAGAGATGAAAAAGAGGGGGCGAGTAAAGGGAAAAAGAGAGAGTTTATCAGAAAGATGAGTACAGTTTTGCTAATCATCCACAAATTGACAGTGAGTCACAATTGGCCTATCACAGAGAAAAGGGTGTAATCAGAAGACAGCTTAATGTGTCATGTCATTATTCTTTAGTTTTCTCCAATTTTCCTCTTGTGTACATGCTTGGCTTTGTTGATGATAGATCTTAGATTAAAGGAATGTTCCAGGTTTGGTTAAATTAAGCTCAATCGACAGCATTTGTGGCATAAAGTTGATTACCACAAAAAAAATTTAGACTCGTTCTGCTTCTTTCTTAAAAAAGCAAAACTGTGACGCACTTACAATGGAAGTAAATGGGGCAAATTGGAAATTTAAAAGCAGAAATGTGAAGTATGTAATTTTATTAAAGCGCTTTAATTCTTAAGGTAAGTTATTTTTTCCAAACTAAAGTCATATTAACGTGCAAATTGTTTGCACCTTGTGGCTATACTATTGAAACAGTGATTTTAACGTTTAGAAATATTCCCCCGTCATTGTAATTGTAAGTGCCTCACTGTTCCCAGATCTTTGCTTATTTTAAGGAGAAGGAAAGGCAAATAGAAGTTAATTTTTGTGGTGATCATCATTATGCTCAGCATAAATGCTGTAAATTGAATTTAACTTGTACTAAACTAAGAATATTCCTATGAAAGAGAGAGCTAATACTGTCTTTTTTGTGTTAGTGTGTTGCTTTTAAGTGTCAAGTGGAATATTCTGTGGCACAATGAGAGCAAAACTTAGAGACAGCTGTCAGGAGAAAGCATTGTGCAAGCAGGAATTTTTTCCCCAAATCTTTTGGGAGCCGTTTGAATATGACAGTTAGCCACAGGGCACAGCAAAACCTTATTCTAACCTACAGAGAAGTAAACGCACACTAGTCACAACATGTTTCCTCTCGTGATATTTTTGCATAAACATGTCCACAGGCTGCTGGCTCTTTCAGAAGCCTGTGTTGATTCGTACAATCGGTTATCACGACCCCTATCTTCCTCCTGTCCAGGCATGGGCATTTATATGGAGCCAGGTGAGCGTGTGACCAAGGACTTTTTGAACCCCCTGTTGACATGGCTCATATAGTCTTATCACTGAAGGGACTTAATGTCTGAATTGACTATTGAGGGTGAAAATGCCTTCCCTGGGGAAAATTTCCACAAGGCCTCGCAAGATACTTTATGCATGATTGTGTGAGTATCTCTTTTTGTGTCACATGCATCTTTGGGAAGCCTTTGGATGTGTGTGATAACCGTTATCATATGCGACAAGCTGCTTCAAATGTGCTAGAAATACAAGTGAATCTGTACAAACCAGTTCTGGGGAGTATCTAAAACTTATAGCAACGTTAGTCGCTTAAAAACTTTTTTTTTCTGTAATGTGACAATAGTTGTGCTATTTTTCAATGCACATTGCAATGCACATGCACAATTCAGTAAACAGAGGCAATAAACTGGCATTCTTCTCTCTTATATGTTCCACTAATAAGTCTGATTCATTCTAGTGAATGAGATGGTTCATGTAAACTAATTTATCTGTTTAGGTTTTCACCTTAATTAAGATTAATATTAAAAAAAATAATATTAATATCCATTAAAAATCCATAGAAAATCTGTGAAAGGAGCTGAAGTTTCTAGTTGCCAAACATCAGCCTCGAAACCTTAATGATTTGGAGGGGATCTGCAAAGAGGAGTGGGACAAAATCCCGCCGGAGAGGTGTGCAAACCTGGTGGCCAACTACTAGAAACGTCTGACCTCTGTGATTGCCAACAAGGGTTTTGCCACCAAGTACTGAGTCATGTTTTGCGAAGGGGTCATTTATTTGACTCATTAAAGTGCAAATCAATTTATAACTTTTTTGAAATGCGTTTTTCTGGATTTTTTTTGTTATTCTGTCTCTCACTGTTAAAATAAACCAACCATTAAAATTATAGACTGATCATTTCTTTGTCAGTGGGCAAATGTACAAAATCAGCAGGGGATCAAATAATTTTTTTCCCCCACTGTAAATCTAAAAAATCGTACCGACTTTAAACTTTTGAACGGTAGTGTTTATATAAAATGGTTAAAAACGATTATACATACATACACATACTATACCACTAAAACAAGGCTAATTGCAGATTGATTACATCAGTAAAAAATCATGAAAGCTACTATTTACACAGTCTTGTGTTATCATCTAAGTTACAAGCTATCCACACTTCAACACATATCTCACTCAGCAACCACATTTGCTGAACAGGTTTCAAACAAACTACCAACAAGATCTCAGAGGAGGAACTAGACTTAGTTTGTTATTGCACAGCTCTTGAAACATGTTTTACAAGACATACCATCAATAATGTCACTTGATATACAAAGTGAACATACGCAGAGTGTGTAAACAAGGAGACTGTTGATCATAGCATCATGTTAGATGTCAAATATCTGAAACAAATACACAAAACCTAAAAGATATCAAGCAAATCCATGTTGTTTTGTAACTCGCATAATATCCGGAAAGTCCCATTGAGCAAACAAGAACATCACATGCCAAGTAAAGGACATGGAGAGAAATTTAAATAAGACAACAGTTTTTTCACATCTGCACATAACATGGAAAAAACGCAGAGAAAGTTTGAGATGAAAGGTATTTGTCTAATCTTAAGGACAGTTTACACATGTCCTGTTCCACTTATTCAAATCAGCTGCACTTTGAACATGGGTATTGTGTTTGAGGTCAAGCAGTAATGTTATACCCAACGCCTTTATTCAACAGGACTGAAGATCATAAAGGAAAGTCTCTCACTTCCTCTACTTGCAGAGGGAAGTAAAACAAAAGCGTGCCTTTTTAAATTCTAAAATACTTCTCTACTAGTTTAATGTGAAACTATAGGTAAGACATTTATAAATTGATTCTGAAACATAAAATCTGTCTCTGCTGAGCTGTTCAAAACAGGAATCAGTAAAGAGCTGAAAGAGTTTTTAAAAAGTTGCTCATTTTCACTCTGTTTTTCAACTGAAGCGAATGCTAACCTAAGTGTATTGATTTGTTTTCTTCAGACTTTACCTTGTTGAGTTTTCCTAGGGAGGAGATGAGATCAGCCCATTCACTAGATGATTCAAAGTTCCGCAGCGCCTTCTCAATGACAGCTGCGTAACTGCGATAACGGTAGTCGTTCTGAAGCTCGGCTTCCTCAGGATCCATCATGCCTCAGTCACGTCCCAGCATGCTTAGCATCTGTCTATGAAACAAAACAGACCAATCAGGAGAAATCCTGCATCAAGATTGTACAATAAAAAAACAATACATCAATGAAGGGTGAAATCCTACTAATAACAAACGACTTTTTAAATGTACAAAGGGTGAATAGCCACAGTAGTGCATACTATGGCAAGTATGAGTTTGAACAAACTACTGACCTTAAGTATTAAACTGTGTGCTGCACACTTGAATTATACTTCAAATCATATGTGGCTTATTAAGGAGAGGTGTGCTATCACTTTTCTAAGCAATCAGGCTTATGATTTTTACCTCATGCCCAATACATGGGTGAAAAAATCCAATACAGTAAATGGAAAGAGAGAACCAAGACCTATTTAGTTCCAAGAAATCACAGAGTAAGGAGACCCTAGCAACTCCTTTAAACAATTTTCCAGATTTTGTGCTGAAGTTGAACCAAACTTAAAAGCAAGAAGAGAGCAGCTTTTCATTGTGACATGATGGTGTACTATTTAAATGATGCTGAACAAAATCATGCCACAATAAATGGGCAATTCTGTGTAAACCAAGTGCATCTATAACATGAGACTATGGCAACAGAATATTGTAAACACATGCCTGAAACAATTTATACTGCAGTTTAAAAGTCTGGGGTCAGTAAGCCTCCGATGTTCACCAAGACTACATTTATTTGATTAAAAATATAGTAAGAACAGAAACTGTGAACAGTTTAAAATGACAATTTCTATCATTTTATGTTTTTAAATGTGATTTATTCCTGTGATGGCAAAGTGGAATTTTCAGTAGCCATGACTGCAGACTTTAGTGTCACATGATCCTTCAGAAATCATTCTAAATATGTTGATATGCTGCTCAATAAACATTTCTTATTATTACCACAGTTAAAAACAGTTGTGCTGTTTTTTGTGGAAATGTTTTTCTTTTTCCGAAATTTTAAATGAAGGTAAAGTGCAAAAGAACCTCAAGCGGTAGAGTAAATGTCACTTATAATCTTCCATTTCCAGCACTCAAGTTCTCAGTTAAAAAAAAAAAAAACTCTTAAATGGTAGTGTACACATATCAGGGGTGTCTTCTCTCAAGGGTGGCACTGCCTCCTGAAAAAAAAACTGGATGATAAATAAATGACAGCACAACAATAAATCAAAACAAGTAGCATATAATCCACTCATTTTTCTAAAATAACACTGTCCAACAGAGACATCAGCGGATTACAGAGGGACACAGCATCTCTTTTGCCTCCCTTGAGCTCATTGTTCTCACAGAGGTTCTAATACATGCCATGAATGCAGGAGATAACAGCAAAATACAGGCAACAAATCACATGAGAGAAGTCAGTGCATCCATAGCACTATGATTGGCTGATTACATTGTCAATGTAATCATATTCACAAATCTGCAAATCAGCCTCAATGAGTCAAATTGGTGGAAATGAATGGATTAATTGCAGAGCAGTGACTCTGAACATAACCAATAGCAGTCAAATGACATATTGACATCATAAATGCAGAAAATGCATCTGCATTATTCTGTGTTGGCCAGCTCATAAACAGACGTTATAAATAAATACACACCAAAAACAACAGATAGTATAAGACAGACTATGGTCTCTGATTAGATATGGTGACATCTGTCAGCTCTCTGGTGATAAAAGCCCAGAGAACACACACATACACACACACATGCAAACACACACTGTGACACTTACATCTGTTCAATCTGATGCTGTGAGCATCAAATGGGCATCAAGAGATTTACAGAAGATTTAACAGAGAAGCAAGCTCCAAAACACATGCCTGTTGAACGCAAACCCAACCAAACAATCTGATTCATTCAAACAAACAGAATGAAATGTACAACTCCCATGATGTCTATAGACTCATTAAAGTCCAGTTAGTAAGCTGCTGAATATCAAGTACCAAATTCAGTTTCTGTACTTCATTCACACATCAAAGAAATTCTGGGTATGGTTGGGGGAGGCACAAAGCCAATATAGCAAACACACAATTATCCTGGCTTATGTTCTTAATATCATCAGCAGCTTACGGTCATTATAACAGAAGCTCATTAAAAAGGCAGCAAGGAAGCAACAACAAGTCTTTAAAATGATGATGGATGTTATTTATGTCTTAAAAATTACACATACACTTTCAGAAAATAAGGTACAAAAGTTGTCAGTGGGGCGGTTCCTTTTCAAAAGGTAATTTTTTGTACCTAAAGGGTGCTTATTGGTAACTTAAAGATACATATTAGTACCTGAAAGGTATAAAAGTGTACCTTTTGAAAAGGTACTGCCCTAGTGACAGCTTTTGTACCTTTTTTTCTGAGAATGTACAGCATTATTACTATCATCCAGTTGCTACATCTTATATACACACACTGATACATTTTTTCGCAATTCTTTGATGAACAGAACGTTCAAAAGAACAGTGTTTATTTGCAATAGAAATATTTTTTAACATTATAAATGTCTTTACTGATACTTGTAAACAACTGAATGTGTTTTTTGCAGAATAAATGTATAAGCACTTCATTAAAAAAATCTTATTGACCCCAAACTTTTGAATGTTATGGTAAATGTCATTTATAATTGCCCATTTACAGTAATCAATTCATGCACCGCATATTGTGAACTCCACATTCTATAGCAAGGAGACAGGATTGATTTGTCAGCCACTCTACAAAGCATATACACAACCAGCTCTCCCGAGGACACATATTTATGGTACAAATTGCACAGAATGATATTGGTCTATTGATCTGGTCATTAATCATGCTCCTCTTAGCAGCATACCAGTGAAAACAGTGCACTGGGAGCCAGAGAAATGTACAGCAAATAGATATATATGTGCATGTGATAAACACGTAGGCCTTAATTTCAGCAGTTATAAAGGAGGGGTTTTGCTCCTTTCACAATATTTGAGCAACAGTTTCATTCAAGCAACAGTGAAGCAACACAACATACAGAGACCTGTTATGCAACTCAAATCTGTCCTTGTTGCATCCAGTGGCTTCATGGCTACCACACAGACCATCATATCCAATATGCATATTCAAAGAGTATTAAACCCACATTCTTTGACCTTTAATCATTGCACATATTCTATAGGTGTGGAATGGAAAACGTGTGGCATTATGTTGGATGGTTGAATGCATTTAAATAAAAATGATAAAATAAAATAAAATTAAACTGAAAAAGTACACATTTTTTAACAAAACCTGTTTCACCTACTAACTTCAGCCTTGATTACAGAAACACTATTAGTATAACATTTACAATAAACTACCCATTAAAATGGTATGATATTCATTACAACATGTTATTGTGAGAAATGAATGAATGACTCACTCACTGCAGCAAAACAGGATGGTCGACAGATCACAGGGTCTCGTGCCAAATAACCTCACGATTTTAGATAAATCGACAGTTTAAAAACAATAAAAGGCGAGCGCAAGAGAGGGCAGATACGACATATTAATATTCAAAGATGTAGCCAGCAAGAATTGAATCGCTCAGCTGATTTCCACCAAACGGTTCATTTGTGTACACTTCCTGATGGGCGGAGGGGGACGAACCATGCGGGGATGACACGGGGGTGTGGCGGTGACAT
>JAUZSZ010000104.1:21483992-21495770 GCA_034780575.1 Labeobarbus marequensis | reverse complement strand
ATGATAGAGCTTTAGTTGGCATCTGCAGATGGCATGGTGGATTGTGTTTACCAACAGTGGTTTCTGGAAGTATTCCTGGGCCCATTTAGTAATGTCAATGACAGAATCACTCTTTCACAGATAGGAGAGCCTCTGCCCATCTTTACTTTTGAGAGACTCTGCCTTTTTCAGCCCTTTGTTGCCCCGATACCAACTTTTTTGAGACCTGTAGCAGGCATCAAATTTGAAATTTGAGTTAATTTAGTGGATAAAAGTGTAAAATTTCTCAGTTTAAACATTTATTATGTTCTCTATGTTCTATTGTGAATAAAATATTGGCTCATGTGATTTTAAAGTCTTTTAGTTTTAATTTTACTCAAATTTAAATAATGATTTTCACATAAAAGGCAGATTTTCACATCTGCTTAATCTGGCCCATGAACTTTTTTGAACCAACCATGAACCAACTCTTTATTGGTTTTATTTAAATCACATAGAGAAAATTGAAATAATATTTTGCCTAATGGAAACGCTGCATTCTGTTTAGTCAGCATAGCTCATAGTTCCTATAATAATTAATATCAGCACTTGTTTTCTTTAATATTATAGCATTTTAAATAGTATACCTTATTTTGTCTGTTTTGGTTAAACAGTTCAGTTCTGAACTTCCTGTCTCATACTCCCACCATAAAATACATAGTCATAAGCATGCCGTGTTTATCGGTTCCTTATCTCAAACACGTGGGCTCACATAATTTGTTGAGCTAATGCCCTTTTAACATGCTCACAGATCACAGCTTGAGCCGAACAACCTAATAAATGTTCTTCCTGACTCATTCTGTCTACAAAGACAAGCTATGGGCTTGTCTTGACCCCAGGAATGGTCATGCTAGTTAAAGTTATCAAACAGAAGGGTTAAGAGATCAAACCTAAGAGAAGAGTTACGTGAAACTTTTTATATTTTAGCAGTGGACAAATTGGGAGGTTTAAGGCTTTTGATCATGGCAAGGCAGCTGAAGGTTAAACTACAGGATTTACAACCAACCACTGCTTCAGCTGGAAACATTTACAAGTCCTCACTGCCAAAATCAGATGAAGTCCAAACTTGAACTGAGAATAGGTTACAGTTGCTATAAGTACAATTCCATTGCACTAGGCAAAACATTTAGTGATTTAATCTACTTACAATACAATAATGCTAAAGGAATTTTCTGTTTACTACAACTATATCACTATCTATAGAGCTTCAAACTGATGAACAAGTCATAATTATTTCCTGATGACAGAAGTTCATGTCCTGATAAAATAAACTGTCCTCATCATTGGTTGCCTTTTAAATAAACAGTGTTAATGATAGCTTATGCACATCAGAGAATATTCTGAATACAGCAGGGACTAACGCTCGCAATTCACCCCTAAACTAAACCTTCTTACATTCTCTCACCAGGACCAGAGAAAAACATCACAGCAGTTTGTCAGCATGTGTAAGGCAAATGTGAAATGTGGGCCTGTACGTCAGATCTGTGAGGGAAAACTGAAAGAACCAGTGTAAGAGCAAACACTGAAAGAAGATAAATAGAATAGAGAAAGTTGTCAGTGTGGCGACCTCACCGAGGGACACAAACTCCACAAACTAGTGCACGACTCTCGGTCTTTACCCCCTTTTTTCCCCCGAAGGTTGTAAATAGCGTCATCCATCTACACTGAACGCTGGGCTATTGTGATAACTGTGAATAGGCATCATTATTGCGACGAGAGGAATAAATAAATAAATATATGTGGCAGAAAAGCAGAACAATAGCCCCTTTTCCTGCTTTTGACAAAGTCTTTCTGAGGGGTATCAGACGAAAATACGATGGAGGAGGAGAATATAAGGGGTGGGAGGTTTTAGTAGGAAACAATAAAAGAAACCTTGTTCAAGCAAGATGCCATTGAGTACATTTACATTCACAACAAACACTAAAAACTTCAGCTAACTATGAATAACCAGAAGATGCAAGAAAATGTGTTTACAGGATTTTAAAATTTTAAAGTTTTGTTTCCTCTCTGGCTTCGATAACAAAATATCACAGACAAAAATGTACTCATTTTTTGTCTTTTAAAAAAGACTAAGAGAAAGCTGTGTGGATTATATTCAAAACAAGCATCTTCTGCAATGACGCTTTATTTGTTACACAAAACGTCACGAGTTGAGGGTATAATTGATTATTTGATCTTAAAATTCCATGTTAAATGCTACAATGTTCAGGAGCCTGACACTCTGTTAGACAAGAAACAGAACAAAATGTCTAAGTCATTTAAAGGCCCCACTGAAGTGTCATTTTCCTTGCACAAACAATGTGAAATACAGAGGGATAGTGTAAGGTACACCAAAGGCCTAGCTGTGAAACATCTGGGATTTCTCACAGGAGTAATGCTTGGAGAGCAAACATGAAATGCTTGGAGAACTAAAGGCTGACAGAAATGAGTTCAAAGGGATCTTGAACAGTGAGTGATTTGTTGCAGAGCAAAAGCAAGAGAAAAATGTGAGAAATTCAGAGAAAGGGAAAAGTGTTTTTTAGATGTACTGAAATAGTGAATTTTTAAGATTTGTAATCTAAAATGTTATAATTTGTACATTACACAAAACATGATTTTCAAGAAGAAACTGAGTAAGTCCTTGAAAAATAAAAAGTATTATGGCAGTTTCATATTTCATATATTAATTATATTTTTTCCTCAGATTGCATTGATACATCAGGTTCTAATAACAATATAACTGTGTTTACTCATTATGTTTCAAAATAATTAACTGATGTGTTCATTCACGTAATTTTCTACAGTTCAGTAGGAACATGCTGTCTAAAAAAACAAACTCTGAAACTTTCTATCCAATTATGATAAGTGACATTGCGATGAATAAACCAACCTTTTAAAAGTGTCATCAGGTTCTCTTTGGCAGTGGAGGGGCTCGAGGACAGCAGCAATAGCAGCACTGCTTATCGCTTTCACATAGTTCGGTCCCAGAAGTGGATTTTCCTTCAGCTGTTCAACCAGCCACAGGACAAATCTCCACACTTCAATACTGCCCACATCTTCTCGCTGGCAATAGTGCCAGGCCAAACACCGTGATGCCAACCCCACCGCCCTGCATGCTTCCGACTGGGGCCAAACCAGTTCTGTGAGAAGGGCTGTCTTACCCGTGCCTGGGCCCCCAGTCACTAGGACCCCTGGAGAGACACGGGCTGTTCCCTCCAAGCTCTTAGTGGAGTCTCGTGCCTCTAGGCATCTTTGTAGCTTCTCGAGGGCCCATTCACGGCAGTAGAACCGCCGGCCCCGTAACAAGCTGGGTAACATGCTCCTCATCTGGCCCTCAGGAGATGAACAGGGATGGACCATGAGGATTTACCTTCTTCCATAGTCCCTAACAGAACAAGCGAAGCAGGTGGCTCCTAGAATCTCTTCAAACAGCTTGCACTGACGTTAACACAGAAAAAGCAGTGGGGTTCGGTTGGGCTGTATGCAAATGTTTGCTACCGAAAGGTTTCTGGCATGGAGAATCAGAGAGAGTGTCCTCAGATGACTGTTGGCTGCAGGTGTGTTTGTATTTTGCAATCCCGTAGGTCCAAGTCATGCTGCTAGTCAGAAGCCCTGTAAGACAAAACAAACATAAAGCTTGATGAGAAGGGTGTAATTCGGTTGATGTTTAAATACTTTCTCCTAACCCAGTTTAATATGCAGATACAAGTCAAAAAAATAATAATACATTTCATGTACAAAACGCAGCTCAAAGTGCTTCAGAGGTCAGCAAATAAAAAATACAGAATAATTAAAATAAAATAGAAGTGAAACATTTACAACAGGAAATATAAATGTATACAATTAAACAGATTGTTGCTGTGCCTGACTGGTCAGGATGCTTAAAAAAAACAGAAAAAATGTTTTGTAGTACAACAGTGTTACACCACTCAAATTCAGAGATTAATTTGTGAGTGGCTTACTTTATGAATGATATCTTGGCATAGGCTACTGTAATGTAAATCTCAAGCTATCTGGTGGTGCTGCGTTTAGCCATTATGCTCCAAAAACATGGAAGCTTTGACTGATTGAAAACAGTCATTATTTTCTCAATTCCGTTTGGCGATGCTAGCGGCACAGAAATTACACACTTCACCTTTAAATGAAAGCTTGGCATTTAACTCAGCCATGACACGTGAGAGGGAAAGGTTGAGAGGGAAACAGAAATAGAAAGAGGGGTAGAACGTATCTGTCAAACTCCCACGAAAGCGAGAGCTTGGATATGCAAGTGAGTCAAGGTGCTGACCCAACCCTCAACTCAAACTGTCCTAAGCAATAAAGAAATAAACTTAAAGAGAGATCAAGAAAGACAGTGAGTGAAAGAGAAAGACTACACAAAATCTTACCTTTGAAATGCGCAGTTTCATGTTTTTCCTTTATGTTTTCTCCATGGCAGTGTTCAGTCTCGCCTCAAATGTATTACTCTCTCTTCATGTCTTTCTGTTGCTCCTTTCTTCCTCCTCAAAGGTCTTATGGTTTTGCCAGACAGACTGAAATCTACTCCTCCTTTCGCATTTTCTCCTCAGCTCCCAGCTGCTTACCGGTTTTTCTGGTCCTTTATCTCCTCCCCTCCTGCTCCTTAACATGTCAGGGCATGAAGTGAAATAGCTGACAGCAAGAAAGAGAGAGAGAGAGAGAGAGAGAGAGAGAGAGAGCGCGAGTAAGGGAGGAGTTAGGGTTTGGGGTCAAAGTTTAAACACAGATGCATGATGTCGTATAGTGTTTCTCTTTCTTGCTTGCTTTCTTTGTCCGTACACATTCTCTTCAGAGAGCGAGAAATCATGGACAGGATCCAGATTGTTGCTCTAAATATACCTCACATGTCTGCAATTTATTAGAAGCCATAAAACAAAACAGAAGTGCCTTCAGTGAACAGCAACCTCATTACAACAAATGCAGTGCTGACAGTGTATTTTTTACAAAATGTCTAAATCAACAGCTAACTAATCAACAACATATGGTGGGGGGTGGGGTACTGTAGCGGTTAAAGATAAAGGCTGTCTGCCCAGAGGTCACAGGATCAAATTGTTACGGATCATCCATGATTCCTCTAACCATTGCGTCCTCGAGGGAAGCGCCCATCCCAAGATTACTCCAGGGGGACTCTCCCTGTAATTACTGTACTGTGGGTTACTTGGATAAATGAGTCAGATGAAAAACAAGTAGTTAAGTAATATATGTGTGTTTTAACTATGTTAGCATGTGCGAGTGACACAGGGGTCAAAATACAAAAATAATAGGTCAAAAAATAAAATAATAAAACAATTTCCCTGAAAATATTTGCTTGCTTTCTAGAAATGTTTACTTTCATTTTCTGTCTTTTATTTCCAAAAATGACTGTGATTTTGCAGTTGAAGACAGATCAACATAAAACATATTTATTCATAGATCACATCACAAATTACTACCCTATACAAAGTATATACAGAAGCATTGCCAAGACAGCCAAACTGGATACTTCTCATAAGGCTCATGATATATCTATATATGATTTATATATATATATATATATATAGCTGTTACTTATTATTCCTCACCTGTTTATAATTACAGTTGTGAGAAACAACACACATATATTTTTCATCTGTGTTAGATGGCTAGTTGACTGGAAAAGCCTGAGTGACAGCATTGTTCTGTAGTGTGGCATACTACATGTATCAACAGAAATGTATAATTCTTGTATACATACAATAATGTAGTTATTATAACCTTTTATAAATTAAGAGACAACATGGAATATTTGCGCTTGGCAATTTAAAAACAAAAAAGTAAAAAGTCTACTAAAATGTGAAAACTAAATTACTGAACTTAGAGTTGCGAAGAACATAGGGGATTTCAGAAACATAACAGAAATTATGGAAACTTTCCTGGATATTTTGGAAATTTAAAAAAAAAAAATTCACAGTTTTGCAACCCTACTTGAACTGTGCTCAGATAAGGGAATTTTCAGGTCGAGGCAAGTTATTAGTTTTAATGTTATTTACGTATGCACTTTAATATCCTTTTTACATTTTTGCTGTCTCAGGAATTGTTTCGTGTTTCATATATGCTTTGCTGTTTGAATTTTGCTGATAGAGGCTGTATAATGACAAGTTTCAATGTGACAGCTTTTCCCGTATAAAGTAGTGTTAAGAGAACTGCATCGTATTTCCTGGGCAATAACAGCTGAAGTTCAGCTGCACGTTTTGTTAAATAAAAAAGTTAAAAGTATATGTTATTTCATGTAAAATACCCAAATACAGGTTGTTACATATGGCTTGGATTAAAAAGCAGACATTTTGGAAAAAGAAAAAAAAACTGATCAGAATAATCAAACTCTGTCCTTCTAAAATTGAATAACATGCATCACACTTTATATGCTACACAGACTTATTAAGGCTTATTCATTTAGCTGAAGCTTTCATCAAAGTGACAGGTTCAGTCCCTCCTGGAGTAATCTGAGGTTACGCATCTTGAGCAAAAACACACCTAGTTGACCTCTACAGGTGAACCTCTCACTTTCAGTCACCATCCATTTTTATCCACTAGGCTACACCAAGTCCAACTAAGTTCTGTGAGATAAATGATCCAGGAAGCCAATATAAGAACACAGTTAGAAACCTCACCTGTACACTCGTTTTCCAGCGTTCTGAATACCGTTTAATTCACCGGAACTGGAGACTCGTGCGGGTTACAGGTGCCGCATCTTCATCATTCTGACGCCCACCGCACTACACTTGGACAGCGGGAACCCTAAGCCTTTGAATCCTTCACGACACAACGGTGCAATTTAAATAACCTGTTCATTTCTCGTCAGCATGACAACAGATCCACGCGTGTCCACAGTATCGCTCCAAGGCACATCTGTGGTCCAATCCAAGCACTCAGACGCGTTGGTTCTGCACAGTGTAAACTGGATGTTTGTTACATGAAGCGTGGTGTTATTCTGCGTCGTGTCCGTCGATAATTCCTGAAGGTTTGCAGAAACGCAAATGACTTAATGTCCGCAAAAAATAGAGCAGATCGTGCGCTGCTCCCACCATGGAAGTCTGTGGCAGCTCTAAGTTTTCATGCATCTTGATTGGTTTATTCCGATCGTGATCGTAGTGGTCCACGAGGGGGCGCGTTTGTTAAGTAGTAAGAGACAGCTGTAATGTAGTTATAATTCAAAAGGGTAAACCCATTGGTGAAATTAAACATAAGTTAACACATATAAATAAGGACTATTGGGGGTTAAAATAGGACCCAGACGTTGGTGTGAAATTCATTTTTATGGATGTTTTTCTTAGATGAGTTGCTGAAATATAAGGATATCATTTCATCCTGGCAGCTCTTAATTACACAAATTGTGACATTTTTGCCTTTCTGTTGCCTGCTGAGAATGCTTAAGAACTGGCTGATGTTTTGACATTTCTGGCACAAGAGTATTCTTTACAATAGGCTTTTTTTCCTGTTTCCGGGATGCACTGGAAATCCTCTGGTGTGATTTTGAGGCAGGACCAGGAGTTCAGAGAATAATGCTTGGAGTAAATTCACAGCCAGCTTCTTGACTCTAGTAACACACCTGCACCTAAAGTTTTCTTCCTCTTTCATTTCACTCTTGGCAAACTATCAAAAATGTCTATCAGTCGCTTATAACGATCCTACACTTTAATAATAATTATGATATTTTCTAGATAGGCTACAGCAGATCCCACTTTAATGCTGTAATTAACAGGAGCAAGGAAGCTATATATATATATATACGCACGCACGCACGCAGAGAAACATAGATTGAAATTGATCTGAGATGTTAAAATGATTGCATCTGGGTCTGAGCAATGCATTCAGCTTTTTTCCCTCTCACATGAATCAATTTTCCCTCCCACACAAGCCTATAACTTTGCATTTGCATTTGTTGCCTGGAGCTCTGCTCAATATTACAACTAGAACAGATATATTTTCTTAAGAGAATGGAGCAGAGATGGTTCACCTCACAAAGGATCAAATCTGTGACCGTTCTGTGTAACACAAAGCTATGTAAACATTGAGCAGACAAAGTCCAGACATGCCAGATATGAGATTGTGCATTAACAGTTTCTGGATGCTGTGATTGAACATTGAGGCAAGTACAAGGCAGCAGGGGATGATAATGTTACATAATTTAACCAACATGGTTTTTGTTGTTATGCCCAGACACCACTGTAATACACTCTGGCCATGTCAGGAAAGCACAGTTGTGTTACTAGGCCTCCTGTGATCGGCTTTAGTCTCTGTGCCCCAGGTGTTTTCAGTTTTCTAGAGTCAACTGTGAGTGATAGGGCAGATGGCACAGTGTCTGCATCTATGTATTTACATTTTTTTATTTTGCTAGATTATTACTCAGCTTCATTTTGTTCACGTATACTGTAAGAGCTCTTATGATGCACTCTTGCATTTTGCAAATATTCAAATCGTGAAACTGATTTTCTAGTTGTCATCTACATAGTCTATAATATGTAGGTCAATGAAAGGATCTAGTTTGTCCTAATAAGTGCAATGGTAGTGGGATTACTTGGGATGGTGAAAACCATAAGTCTTTATGGAAGCTTTAATCCATTATTAGTGCTCTACTGTTCTTTTCACAACCTCTGTTTGGTTTGCTTTTAAAACCTTGACCCTGCATGTTACTTAACCGCTTGCAGTGGGCATTATGCATAATGCTCTTTGCTTACATTACTTGCCTTTTCCTCACTGGTTTGAGAACCTCACACTACACAGAATGTGTCAAGATGAAATATTGCACTTTTAAAAAATAAATTAAAATGAATGAATCAAATTGTTGGTTCCCCAAAGAATGTTTCTGTGAACAGATCTTAATTTTTTTTCTTTTCTTGCAAGGAAAATGTTTAAAGTCTAACTTTTTCCATTAAAAAGAACCTTTTGGAATGTAGATGTTCTCCATAATGGGTTAAAGTTTCTTTAATGGCACCACAGATGCCAGTAAAGAACTCTGTTTTTAAAAGTGTATCTTATTTATGACTTAAACTGTTTACACACATATTAGTGGCTTGACAGCAATATTTTGTGGGTGCTACCTTTTATGTTACTTCTTTTGGGGGCATTCATTTGCATTCATTCAGTTTAACATTTGTGATGTGCAATGGACATGCAGTGACACAAAACACACAGCTGGTTAGGATGCAGAGCCGTTTCTTGTCCAGCAGGGGGCGCAACAGTCTTTTAACCATTGTTTTGCCAAACCACTCAGTTTTTGAAGCATTGCTATGAATTCCTTAGGCGCAAGTTTCTGAGTTGGGCAACCCGATTTCAAAACTTCTCTATGTGCTCCTCAATGCCACGTGACCAACAGGGGGAGTGAGAGACAGGATGGAATGAGGGGCGGTTCTGTGTGATCTCTGGTAACATTTAAAAATACTCTTGATGAAAATTTTGAACCAATTTCAAGTTGTTGTTAATCTTTTTTTATCTTGCAGTACTAATAAATGTAAATAAATATTACACAGTTGTCCTTTACATTACAAACATATTTTGGCCCTGCTTGAAAGCTTATCAAATGATAACATTACGTAACATTTTGTCTATTTTGGAACATTTCTCAATATGTTTAAATGGGGTTTCATTTAATGTGTAATTTTTTCAAATGTGCTGCAGAATTTAGTTATGGTAAGTTCTATGAAAGAGATTGCCCCTATTCAATTTGCTCATTTTTAATACATAAAAGTTCCACAATAGAGACAGACTTGTATGAATATCTTTTCATTATATACTTTACATTTAGCAAAATATCTTATACTTAATATCAATCTATTTATCTATTTGTGTTCATTGATAGACACACACATACATACATAAAAAAAACATAGTGGTCTGGATGTAACTCCAAGATTGTTATATGTGCAGTTGCATTGTAATTCATTTATAATGTTGTTGAAAACATATAGCCTTAATATTATAGGAAGGGGGTCACTCCTTCCACAAAAATGGATCAGCATTTGGGGGTTCTGTGGCATTATAAAGTTTGAAAACCAATCAACTAAATTATATAAAATAATGTGATGTAACAGTTTGACAAGCAGTTTGAAGTGTTTAATTTCTTTATTAATTTGAATTCAGCAAGACACTCTTTGCTTATATGTGCTGCATACTGTATTAGTGTGATTAGTGTACCTGCTTCCATGAGTATTTCGACAGTGCAAAACAGTCTCTGTTAATGATCACCAAATCAAACTAAACTGCAGAGGTCAGCACTTCGTATTGATTGTCTATGTTATGTAGGAAAAGGTAACATTTAACCATTTTATTTGGGTTTTCTAGAAAATTCAGTCTTATACAGGCAAAGCAACAGAGCAAACATGCATTTGTGCTCACGTTGACTTTCCATCATCTTTTTATATAAATTTTCATCAATAAATTCACATCAGTAAAAGAACTACAAGAGACAATTTATGCATGCTTTTGTTCTTTCAAATGCATCCTTCAAATTGTACGAGAATTGACCCAACAATGGGCCACTATATGCTTCATACATGAATGTGACATTGTTTACAGCGTTTAGAATTGTGAACTTGTTTGGGGTTATGCATACGTCTCCATGTTATTCAATTTTTGAACTATACATTTTTTTAAAAACTGGAATTTGTCAATAAAGAAATAGAAGAAATAAAGTGCATGCAATTACTATATACAGCATACAATGCTGTGTACTCTTCTGTATATTCCTAAGTAAGAAAGTTTGAAAATGCATACTAGTGCATATATGAACTATCATGCCAATGACTTCTGACCTGCAAGAGGTTTCTTCATAATACATGCCAAGTCTCATTCCCCCATTATACATGGACCTTTGCATTGTTCAACTCATAAGCGTGCAAACGTGTATTTGTACGTGTGTTGTGTAGTGTGGGCATGTAACTGAATGTCCCTTCCTACGCAAACAGGGGGGCGTACGTGCCTTCTCCAGTGTGCTTGCAAGATAGTCTCTGGTGGAGGAGGGTATAAATTGGAGACATCAGGTTGTGCTGTACCTTCTCCAGCTGAGCTGTGTCTCACCAGAGGACCCTGCTGACCATGAAGCTCGTTCAAATGCTCAGTCTGTGCCTGGCTGTCTCTTTGAGCTTCGCTGCTGCTTCGTGAGTAAATACACACACATACACACCTGTCAACACATAGTTTTTACAGGCTTAAAATGAAACATAATAATGTGTATAAAATAGCTATTGCACTGAAAAAATTATACTAATTTTTTTAAAGGTAAGTGGTTGCAAACAATTCATTTTAGCTACATTTAACTTAAAAAATGTTGAAACTTAGTCAAATAAATTTATTTATTTAAATGTAGCTAAAATAAATTGATTGCAACCACTTACCTAAAAATTTTTAGTAAATTCGATTAATCTTTTTTTCAGTGTATTATAAGTAATAATGATGATTATTATTTTTTGCTAACATTTTTGCCTGTTTGAAGTTTTTTTTTTATGTGTGCACCAACATTTTGATTTCTTCACCTTTGAATGTTTGCTCTTTAACTTATTAAATTCTTGCATTTACTTTAAACAGTTTTACACTTAGATTTACTCATTTACAATATGCTTTTATCCAAAGTGAATTGCAAATGAGAAACATACTGTATCAAGCAATTTTTCATAAGAGCCAAACATTTTTTCAGTAGCCTATGGCACAAGGGCAAGGTTTAATTATATGGTTGATTAATACAGTAATATTACAATTAAAAAAGAAAAAGTATCTCAGACACAGATATTACCTACAGAGATTTGCTTTTGT
>JAUZSZ010000104.1:21465599-21476613 GCA_034780575.1 Labeobarbus marequensis | reverse complement strand
CGAACTTGATGAACCTGTGATATCTTCTTCAGGGCATAAAAGGAAAATAAAAGCTGAAACGTTTTCATGGAACCTTGAAAAAGCAACACGTTACAATGGTGAGGGAAAAGCTCCGTGAAATGCTTGTAATCACATCCATAAATCTATGATCACAACAACAACAACAACGTTTATCAGGCATATACATTGTCATCTGAGGAGATTACAAAGATTAAACGAGTGGGGGTTTTTTTAACTCTAAAACATGAAATGTGGAGTTGTCTGCTTTTGCCAAAAAATGACTGTTGGAGTTATCGGCTTTTTCTACAAAACAAAAACATACTTTCGATGATCTTTAGTTTTATAAGTTACCTGTATTTGTTTAAGTTATTATTACTTAATCAAAACAACCCAATTGCTGTTTGATTTATATTACTTGGAAAGCACAATAAAAAAACATGATTTCTGAAAATAATTAAAAATATCTGTTTTTGCAAATGAACTCTTCAAATTATGAAATACAACATTTAAACGACATCATAAAGAGTCATAATTCTGAGATAAAGATAAATTAAGACATACTAATTCATAATCATGAGATATAATGATAAAATGTTTAATTTTTTATGCCATCATTTCAACTTTTCTTCTCTTTTACATCTCTGTAATATTATAAATGTTTATGTTTGTTACCCTTAACCTTTGACCCTCACGGAGCCCATGTGGACAAGAACAAGGTGGTGACCACACCTGCTTTCATGTGTGAAACAAAGTTGCACTTGATTTTTGATGGGATTGGTGCTATGGTGAGAGACGTCCTAAAGCTCAGCGGGAAGTGAAAATTCAACCATTTTATATCAGTTTATTCACAACATAGAGCTTGTCAGTCATATAGGATCTGTACTGAACTGCTTAAAAGAATAAGAGTAGGCTATTTTTTGCTGTGATTTGTAGTGGTTTGTAAAACAAGACTGTGAAAGACTTGACAGGCATTACTAATCAAATGTATGTCTGCTTGAGAGCGTTAAATTATATTTTGGTGAATATCCAGCAGAGGGCACTCTCTGTATTTAAAAGAAGAAAAGATAATGTGAATTATTTGTAGCTCTGTGATTTTGAAATGTTTAAACTTGCCATTTAAGATAAACTCATATGAGTTTGAAATGATGAACAAAGTGAACATTTTTTCTAAAACATATAAAATCTTTGTGGGTAGTCATTTTTCAGTCTCCGTTTAAAATCAATAATGTATTATGTAATGTAGTGTTTACTGAAAATCTAGATATTTTAAAAGCTTTTATTTAGCTAATAGTTGCTAAAGTGCCCCATAATTGTATGACAGGGCTGTTTGTTCAGAATTGAATTGTGAAAGGTTTTTAGATGCCACTTGAATTAATTGAAAATCAAAGATACATACCCCTGACTTGACACAGTTTACCCTTAATGTAAGGCATGTTTTCACTAGATCACTTTCTTTTTGAGAAGTCATATTTCTTAAATCAGATTATATGTAATAAGTCATATTATAAGCATTCTGTTTCTAACGTTACTGGCACTTCAGTCTTTTTTCAATAACAGACAGCCTATAATGATATTTTGTCCTTGCCTACAGAATGATATAAGTACAAATGATCATAGCTTAACTCTCTTTCCCCAACCTAAAGAGAAAGAAAAACACATGTTATAATAACATGTAATACATCTGACATATATAAAAAGTACAAATGATCATGGTTAATTTCTGGAGTGACTGTTTATGGTTACTAAATCTGGTGGTGGAGGTTGAAGAAGTGTGTCATGGAAGAAAAAGGAATCGGATGTGTTTAGACTAACAGGATTAGTCACATGACTAGCTACAGGCACCGATCATCATATGGCATCACGCAAGGCTACACACACCTCAAAGGGACCTGCAGTCACCCACGCAGACTCATTTCCTGAGCACCCATCCATATCTTATTGAAGTACGACTTTATAGGCAGTGCTCACAAACACTTTTATTGTAATTGCCTATATTTGGTCATAAAATATGCATCACTTCAGACAAATACATTTAACACACTTAAAAATGTATATATCTGTACTCGCACTACTTTTCAGAGGATTTCTAAATATTTTTGAAAGAAGTTTCTTATGCTCACCAAGCCTGCATTTATTTAAATGAAAAGGTTCTGTAAAACTAATATTTTCTATTTAGAGTTTTAACAGAGTTAATATTTTAATATTAACTCTATTAAATAATTAATATAATAGTTTTCTATTTTAATATAATTGTATTTTATTCTTGTGATGGCAAAACTTAATTTTTTAGCAGCCATTACACCAGATTTCAGTATCACATGATCCTTCAGAAAACATTATAATATGCTCTAATGTGCTTTTTTTTTCTTCATAATTTTCCATTTCTTTCTTGCCCACTCCATGAATGTGTGAATACACTAGTTTTCCTCTTTTCAGTTTCATTCGGGTCAAGTCAGGCCAGGCAGATGTGTCTCCATGCTGGTTACTTTAGACCTTTTTCTTTTTGACAGAGGCCAGTTCTCAGACCAGGGCATCTAGTTCTTCTGTTCCCAGGCGCGACACTCTTTGATGGGGATTTCTCCCACCCTCCTCTCATCAGCCTACCCACTTCCCACAGCCTTCCAGAGAGGCTGGGCAAACAAGACCCCCACGTTCTGCCAATTTGTCCGTACAAAACGCAGGGATTTGGGGGCCTACAGACACTCTTACACAGACAAATGGTAAGTATTTGCCTGGCAGTCTAAGATTTCTCACCCCCACCCCTGTCTACGCGTAAACACACACTCACTTGCTTTCTATACACTCTCAGGCGACTGGTTTCTTTACACTGACTTTCTTTAATCAGCCTTCCTGACAAAAAAATGACCTAGACTTGCTAAGAATGTTTCATTGACCAGTATATGTATATTTATTGTATTTTCATGTTGGTTTTTACTGGTTACTCATCATGGTATGCTGTTCAAGCTGGGTTACCAGCTTGAACAGCATGATGTTCAATGGTACATCATACAATGATGTACCATTGCTGTTCAAGCTGATAACCAGTTTTACTCATTTATGATAGTAACAGACCAGTATTGGCCATCTATAAACAGATCATCTTGGAATTTAAACTCTTCTAAACTTGGGACTTGGGTAGTCTTCATCTTGACTTGTTTTTTTTGTTGACATTTTGCTTGGAGATCATCTGGGTTCTGGGTATGCTACGTCCAGTTGCATTATTGAATTAAAATGCACTACTTATACTACTAAATGGTGTAAAATAGTGTAGAAATAAGTAACTCTCCTTCTGTAGGTGTCTGGGTTCCACCTGTCTTCAGATAAAATGTCTGGATCTTGTGAGTGTCGGTTCTGGCAGCCCTGTTGGATGTAAATGGGGCTGAGGTTTTTGCGTATTATTGTGAGTGGGGCAGTCTATCAGAGACTGGACTGAGGCCTGAGGCCCCGCGGTCCTCCTGGCATCCTGATCAGAGGATTAGCAGCATACATCCGCAGGTCAAGAGCATGCCAGTCACACACACTCTCTTTAACACACACACACACACACCCACACTTGTCATTTTACTTTCTCTCACAAACACCTTCGCTTTCACACACGCACGCCTGGAGAGAGCATTTCTCAACCTCTCACACTTGTGCAGAAGAGGCCTGTTTGATAGCAGGCTGCGGATTAGGTTCTGTGTTCTCTTTTATTCTTATTCTGATTGGCTTATGCTCTTGAGAGTCTTTTTTACTACAGTGAGGTCGTGCTAGTCCATACAATGGAAGGGGATTTTTTTCTCATGACATCATATTCCCCCATCCTCCCCCATTTGAAAGGTTTTTAAATTTTTTTTTTGTTCGTTTAAGACACAAGAAGGATCATTGTTCAGTTTTACGCTGCTATTGTTTGCCTAAAGATCACACATTTGTTGGAAGCAATCTTGTTTGATCCATAAAACAGGTGGTTGTAAAAATGTAGCTGGTTTTAAGTTATATTATTTTATTTGTATGTTCTCAAATAATAAATATTATTGAGCTTATTACAGATATTAACCAACAATCCTACTCCATACTTCAACCACAGCTGCTTTATAAATATGGCAGGTGGTCAATGTCGGCTGAGCCGTTCCAGCTCCAGAATATATGGAGGTGCTGGTGTTTAACCAGAGAAGTGTGTCCTGTCTGTTAGTGTACCCCTGCACAGACCCCTGTCCATCCCTCAATAGTGCAACTCCATGTTTCCCCCAGCATGATGTCCCAGCATCCCCTAGTTGTGATAGTGGGGGGCACACAGCAAGGGGCCTTGGAGGGGATGCAGAATTAGCAGCTAAAATGGGGACTCACATTTCCATATGCATGCCACTGACAAGTGTTATACTGAAAAACCCGGTACCAATACGTGTAAAAGGTGGCCCAATGCAGCAAGATGCCGGGGGGAAGAAGGGGGCGCTGGGGGTTGGGCTTTAAAGGGGGCAGCAATATTGTACTAATTCGTGCAAGAGACTCTCTATCAAAGCGAAAGACATACGGTAATTAACGAGGGGTGAGGGGGGAAAAGAGAGGAAAGAAAGAGCAGGAAGAATGAGTTTGGGAGCAAGAGGGACAGGGATGCTGATTTTGACGTGTAAATACTGTGTTGATTAGCATATGGTGGTTTGTCCAGACCCAGTATTTACCAGCAGAATTGAATGCGTGTGCGGCATGGATGTGACTTTGTCCCCCCTAAATTTCCACAGCCACCTTTTCAGATACAACCTCCCCCCACTCCCAAACACCCCGTCACCTTTCAATTCCTTTTCTTACCTCTTTTCTATGGCCATTGCCTTTTTCTGCCCGCTTTCTCAATGGTGTGAATGTAGAATATAAAGGTTGTTACCAACGGCCAGGCAGATTTTCTTTCTTGTTCTTTTTTTCTTTTCTTTTTTTAAAGATCAGTCTTGTCCAGCAAGTACAATGTGGTCAGCGGACACTTATTTTTATTCTTGACAAAAGTACTAGTACTAAAAATGCAATACATTTTTAAACATTTTAATAGCTCCAAAATATGAAAAATAATAAATTCAGTTTTCTTTGGTTTTGCTTATACTGAAATGAAGTATTAAATAATTATTTATTATGTTTAAATTATTGTTTATTATTTTTATTTATTCACTTAATTTTTTAAATTGTATTTATTGTTATTTTTAATATTATTCTTTTTTGTTAATTAAATTAAATTTTACTTAATTAGGCATCTGTGCAAAAAAGTGGCCACACATTAGTTTGGGGACCAGTTCTCACTATTAACTACAACTATTGCTTTAATAAACTCCTAATTTACTGCTTATTAATAGTTAGATAGGTAGTTGTTAAGTTTAGGTATTGAATAGTATTAGGGATGAAGAATATGGTCATGTAAAATAAATGCTTTGTAAGTACTTATAAAACTCCCAATATGTTAATAATGGGCATGCTAATAAGCAACTAGTTAATAGTGAGAATTGGTCCCTATACTAAAGTGTGACCGGTAAGATTAATATGTGCTTATAATAAATGGTCAATGTGCTAGTAATGTGCATGTCAATAAGCAACTGGTGAATAGTAAGAAATGGTCCCTAACAAATTATTTTTATGAATTAAATGGTATTTTACAGGATTCTGCATCTGTGCATTGGTCTTCTTGCAGTAAGGTAAAGTATTTCACACTTTTCTCTGGGACTGAAAAAGAGCAGAGCAGGTCGCCCAGTGTGGTGCCTCTCATCTTTTGTGTGTTGGTTTCCCCATGCCAGCTTTCTGCTGTCACATTAGTGCACGTCAAATGCACAAGCTCACATTCAAATGTACTCTTAGACTTTTAGCTTTTTAGCTGGCTCAGAGGCTTCCTTTGCAAACAGGAAGTACTTTTTAGTCTTTCAGACTGATTTGCTAAGTGTCATCATGTTTGTCTTTTCTTTCTAAGTGTCTCCCAGGGGTGATTTTGAGCAATTATTCACACCTGCTGCAATGGGTAAGTGGGAGCTAGAATCCTTCTTCATATAATGAACTCCTGGCAGACCCTCACCACTGAATATTTCCCACTGGCCATCGGAATAGCAAGCCAGATATACAGTAATATCAACCACGTGTGATTGTGAAGTGTGCGTGGGTGTCAGACGATCAGTATGAGTGGTCGGCCTGTTACAGGTCAAAGTTCATGGTCATCAATGGCTGAGGTGGACGGCTCTCCATCTGGTGGGCCTTGGCCTTTGAGGATCAGGGCTAAAAAGTGTAAGTGCAGAGCTTGTCTTCAAAAGTTTTTTTTTTCTTTTTTCTGTGTGTGACAGATCAAGTATGTAAATCACATGTTCGTGTGTGTCCTGTGCTGGGTCTAAAGGCCTCTTCAGTTTACAGTGTGTTTAGACGCAAATTTAGCCCACGGTTGTACTGAATGCTCTAATCACACACAACAATACCTGTCAAACCATTTGACCATTCACAAAACACTGCACTTCTCTCTCTCTTTCTCTTCCTGGCAGGTAGATCTTTGGTGCTGCAGCTGCATGTCATGAATTGAATGAAAGCAGGCACTTGAGCAACTATGTGTGCGCCCAGTAAAAAGGTGAAAAAGCCTATTAATCCTTTCCACGATTATTGCAGTAGCATTGCCCAATTACATCCAGCTCAGTGATAAGATGAATCGCTGATCAGATGAATTTTTGGCTGTTAAAAGCTGTATCATTTGCTTGACACATAACACATTTGGTTGCTCAGTGTTAACAGTACGTCTAACATTAATCACTTTTTTCTGGTAACACCTTCAGGCTTTTTAAAGAAGTTTAAAAAAAAAAAAAGTAAATTCATTTGAATTATTCAAGTTTTAAGATTTATCAAGAGCTTGAACAGGTTTGAAAATTTGCAACATAGTTTAATATGCATGCTTTAGTCACATTAATGCACCTAAATATATTCTTTTTTTTTTTAGTGATTGTGAAAAATTGGTTAATCATAACATCTCTTTCTCCATTCCACCCACTTTATCCTTCAATTCTCTCACTCACCCTCTCTCTCTCTCTCTCTGGCTGTCACTGCAGCACAATGTAGGAGCATTAGTATGCTAATGAGGTGCGGGGCGACAGGTGGCGCGCTAGACAGCTCAATTAAGCAGCTCGTTAAAGGCCAAGCTAACGAAGCGGCCTGCACTGCAAGCCTCAACAAACAATGTGACTGTGCAGGCTACAAATTGGTGAGTGCTAGTTCTGTATGTGTGTGTGCACGTGTGTAGCAGGCAAGAGGCAGAGAGTTGGAGGTAGAGACTGTGTGAGTAAATGTGTAAGCAGGGCCAGTGAGTTGGAGGGAGAAACTGATTCAGTTTGTGTGTGTGTGTGTGTGTGTGTTTGTGTATTTAGCAGTTAGCAAGGATTTGTGATGGACACAACTAATAATGACTAATAAGGGGATTTTGCTCCTCAGGAAATTGAAAGCAAAAAATAAAATATAATAAATCGATCATTTAAATACATACATTCCTAATTTTTAATAATTTCCCTGTGTTTCCCAAAACACTTTGCAGTAAACAGTCCCTTACACTTTGGCAAATTTTCATATTTCGTTACATGTTTTCTGTGGATCTACACTGATGCTGTAACAGATATACACTGTAATTTTTACATTCTGACATTGAGTCATTTAGAATGAAAGTTTTGATCTGGAATTCAAATGAAATTAGGCATGCATAGAAAAAAAACTGTCTTTAGTCTTTTAAGAAAATCTTTAACAGAAGGTTAAACGTTTTAATTAGAAGAAAATAAATTTATAAGCCCTGTCCTTACCAACTTCCAAAATCATCTTAAAACAAAACATTTTTATTGGGTGATAAAGATTTGTTCACCAATATCTTGTGTATTCTTAATATTTAAATGCATATTAATTGCTAATACTTTCTTAACAAGTTACATAAGTGTGTACATTTAATTTGATTGAGATTATTGATTTGTCATACATAAATCAAATTAGGGATTCACTGATTTTAAATTCTGACTGAAAACCCTGTAATTATTTTCATGTTATGGCTGATAACTGATGAATATACAGTAAGAAAATTGTATATTATTTTGTCTTAACTGTACATTCAAAATAAAACTCAATCTAGCATTTTAAATGCATAATGTATGATTTAGGCATTACAACATTATAATGCACTATATGAAAAATGGATATTCATTATGAAAATGTAAAGATTACATTTAAGAGTGTTATTAGATTTGATTCATATGTCAGCAAATGTAATTTAAATGTAAATATAAAGGAAACAAGCACTTATAATTAAATATCTAATATAAACTAATACTGATAAATCAATAGTCAAATGTACTCATATAGTCACTTTTTTATTTTCATAACTATGTTTAAAATGCAAAATAAACACCAATGGTTTTAGGTTATGTTTGCAGACAAAAATTAAGTCAGGTTTGTAAAAATCATTTCAAACATTAATTATGTCTGGGATTAAATGCTTCTTAATGATTATGTTCCTGCATATGACATGATGAAATAAACATCTCTTTGTCTGATCACCCAGCAAAAATAACAAAACAAAAAAAAAAAGGCTGGGAACATTTGAGCAGCTCTGGGACAATATCAGAAGCTGCCGTAGTTTGTGGTGGAGGAGCATTGTTTATTGTGACTAGATAAAGTTGTAACACAGACATTTTAATCAGTTTGTAACACTTAGCATTTGAGCCTTATTATCCAGGGTGTGTTCACTGGTGCGTGAAACAGCAGCGTTTGGGTTCATAACCCGACCCTCCTGTCTGAGTCTCGCTGGCATAAAGGGATCATGAGCTCTAATGGTTCAGGGATCTGCCCAGCAAACGAGGTTAGGTATGGAGGAAGACAAAAACACAGGGGCTAAACAGAGCCGCCCCATTCGTGAGCAAGCTGCTGCAAAGCTGGCCGACTCATGAATATGTTAATCCGCATTTGCCTGAATAAGTATGTAGAGAGGGAGAGAAGGAAAAAAACAACAGCACTCATTAATTAATAAGGACAATGTGCCTTTAATGACAGTGTTGACACTGTTGGCGAACAAGTGATTGGGGCCTGAGAACGAGAGGTCATCAGAATGAGAGGAAGTGAAACATTGATGGGCGTTACTGTCAGAAGGAGAGGTTTTCTGTCCTAGGAGGGCAGAAAAGGTGATAGAGGATGGACATGCCGAGTATAATGAAGACAGAACTAAGCCATGAGAGAGAGAGACAAACAAGCTGGTTAGACAAGCAGACAGCGCAGAGGTCGGAAAAGTAAACTTTAGATATACACTGATTTGGAAAGAGAAAAGAGGACACTTCAAGGATGTAATAATAAAAAAGATAAAGTAATCAGGAACTTTGCATGTCATTATTTTCTCTCACTGTGTGTAATTTATGTGCCTTAAAATAATGATTGTTTTCAAACAGGTTTCCTGAGCACTCTCCCTGACTGCCATTGGTTGGAAAACATATAGCCCTGACCTCAGGCTGATCAGGATGCAGAACAATGTTTTGATAGCACCACAAGGCCAAGGTTAGTACATTTGTATCCGTTACAATAGGTTTTTTTTTTTTGTATAAGAGGTTGTTGTTTTTTTTTGTTTTTTAAAGTAAGAATATATTATATAGTTGTCTCATAGTAACTTGGAAAGGAGGAGTGTTTTAACAACACTTTACAAACGTTTTTTGGAAGGTTTCAGGAAGATGGTGAAGTTCTTTGCCAAAAAGCTGTCTTGATATTGTCCAAATGTCCTTCACAGTTGAAAATTGTATGCGAACGGTTTCTCAAGTTGAGAAATTGTTGACATACAAGTTAAAAGACTAGTTCACCCAAAAATGAAAATTTGCTAGTAAATTTACTGACCTTCGTGCCATCTAAGATACAGATGAGTTTGTTTCTTTGTTAAAAACATCTTAAAGATGAATTTGTTTTTTAAAAACATGCAACTTTGCTTCACGAGACATTCATCGATGGACTGAAGTCGTGTGAATAACTTGTGGACTGTGATGTTGTTTGAACTCTTATTGTGGCAGCACCCATACACTGCAGATGATCTATTTGTGAACTTGTCCAAAACTTTTCCAATGAAGAAACAAACTAAACCTTTAAGTTTTATTAATTTCCCCCATGAAATCTATAGTGCCTTTATAGTCCTGTATATGAATAACCATATGCACATTGTATGTATTGTACACATCGAAAATGGCATTTATTTGACAGAAATATTTGACCAAGTTGACTGCCTAGAGAGCACAGTGAATATATACAATATTGCGGGGAAATGTTTACATTATTGGTGCTACATTTTATTCAAAAGCTATTGAATATTGACTAAATATCTTCCATACATTTTGTCTTAAATAATATTTTCCTGAAGAAATAGCCAAGAATGACCCTGCTGTCTTCTATGATTCCAATTCTTTCCAACACCAAAGTACCTGAACGTGACAAACCCATAAAATTTTCGCTGACACATTATAATACTATGTTTCATGACTGAATTGAAAAATCTCAATCTCACACATTTTTACTAGTGTTTGTTCCTCAGAGCTGCCCTATATACTGACATTCATGAGAAACGTATAAGTATTGCAGAATCGGACATATGAGAGGTATTAGACGATATGCTAATGCCATTCACTAGCAGCACTTCAGCATTTTTGTGCAAATCCACCAGGCCTTATGGTGTTTGATTCACAACAGTAAAACCCAGACTTGCATTCAAACACACCATCTCTTTTTAATGTAACAAATTTAAGCATTGCATCGAGGCCTGAAAAAACGACAATGGCTCAATCTTTTCAAACGCCAGAGCAGCGCCACACACATAGAGATCAGAGTAAGTTTATGAAGTAATCTCTCTTTCTCTCTCTCTTCTCTCTCGCTATCACTCGAACCCCACCCTCTCTCCCTCCCTCTGTGTTATGACATAGTAATCTGTGTCTCTAGCAGCTTGAATGAATAGGCGTATGAATGGCTGTTTTCTGCCTACATGAACCTATTGGAGGTGGATCAACCATATGCCCATGGACATGCACACTCAATG
>JAUZSZ010000104.1:20898581-20914404 GCA_034780575.1 Labeobarbus marequensis | reverse complement strand
TGACTGGAGCTAAAGCTGGAACTGTCCTCGTATCTATTGAACTGCCACTGAACTGTAGAGTCAAAGTCTTTACCTCTAAACTGAACAGTGTGTTTCTGTATCTCTCACACACATGTAACACTGCCTTACTTTATTCTCAGCTAATGAGACTTACCGGCCTGCTCTGAGTGCACATAAACACTCCTACACACAAAATAACAGCTTAGTGTGTGGTAAACTTTATTCGACCTTTAACGCTTTCTCAGTTATGAAATAGACATCGGTAGTGCACATGTCGCTTGGGATTTCACCGAAGATTTAAAATGACAGCATACAAATGTTAAACTATAAACGTGATCCTAAATATGTGATTACAGCTTTGCAAAATAACAGGTTGCTATTTCTATCCCTAAAAAGCATTTTTGTTACTGCATTTAAACATATATTTCTATTAATTAAGTACTTGTTACATTTTTATGATGTCATTCCCTGATGTAAGAAAGATCCATTATTTTAAAGGGGAAAAAGTCATCAAATACTGTCATCAAAGAAAAGTATCGGACAAAGACAAACACTGTATTTATTTATTTATTTATTTAATTTTTAATGTAGAAAAAAAGACAGCGATACATGACATTTTAATTTCGATAAAAATAAATTCTTTCTAGATTAATCATAATTATCATTTTTATTCTATATTTGAACAAATCTCTTTTCATTACACACCAAATAGAGTTAAAATGATCAAATTATGTGACTGCAGTGTCCTGTTAATTGTATAAGTCGTATTGGGGACACAATTGAGAAATGCAGGACTGTTTCCGTAGAATGAGCCTGATGCTATTCAAATTCGAGATCTAAATAATAAATCTGGGGTAGTGTGGATCTCTTCTCACCTATCACTCTCATACATCTGTGTCTTTCATCTCTGAGCTCTGTATGGGGCACTGCAGCTCTGTGGATGTGATAGAGTTTATCACTTGCTCTCGTCTGGAAGTGAAATGGATCACAGACACAGTGCTGCACACATTTCCCATTAGATAGTCGCAGACCTAAACAGATAGATCATTCCTTCACGCTCGCATGCTTTTGGCTGCTGAATAAAGAACATGGTCGCTATATCAGGGTGATCTTGGAGCATGTGTTAAATGTCAGTTTTGAATATATCAGTGAATTTTAGGAGTAGTGATGAAATGGCTAATCAGGACCCCCAGCATTTATCCAGCAATTCTTGTGCTTGAGTTATGGATATAGCCAAACTGTGAGGACATCTGGATTAAGGTTCTCACCGATCAACTTGAGAGATAACAAATCTTGAAGCTCTTTTTCTCTTAATTTCCCTCTCACTCAAAAATGTTCTTACTGTTCATTCCTTTGTTTTCTAACATTTGATATATTTCCTAATATTCTGTTTAAGGTGTTTCTAAAAGGTTTAGTGGCTCTTTAGATACTGCAGTGACCTGTAGCATACACAAAGGTCACTAGGGTTTGGCCCCAGTGACAACTTTTTGTACCTTTTTCTGAGAGTGAGTGTTGTTATACAGGTACGTGTAACCAGTGAGTCTGTTTGCATGCTCAGTTATGCATACAAGTTATGTACATGAGCTTTTTTCTTTTCTTTTTCTTTTTTCTTTTTAAACAAAATAATGAAAAAAAGAAAGGCACAAAGAGTTTGTCCCATTGCCCCTGTTTTGCTCTGCACATTCATTTACTGACTATTTGACATTTGATGTTGGTTTGATGTCAAATGCTGAGGAAAGCCTGAGCATTCAATCATTTTATTTCAATCAGTTTTTATTTATTTGAAAACAGTTTTCTGATAGATATCAACATACTGTTCTGCTTGTAAACACTCAATATGAAGAAGATTACAAAACGATATGCAATACGAAGTTAGAAAAACACATATAACCTCTCCTAAACTGCAGAATCTGTTGTATAATCTATTGGAATTCTTGAAAAAAGTGGCTTTACCAACATTTTTCTAACGACACCTCCAAAAACCTACCTATACATACAATTCACTGCAATTTTCAGCTAAAATAAACACTAGTGGCATTTCTTTTACATAGTGATTTATGAACTAATATTTTAAAATAAATACATAATCCATAATATAATAATTATTGCTGTCAAACGATTAATCTCGATTAATCGCATCCAAAATAAAAGTTTTTGTTTACACAATATATGTATGTGTACTGTGTTTATTATGTATATATAAATACACACACATACTGTATATATTTTGAAAATATTTCCATGTATATAAATATTTATATATTATTGTATTTTATATTATATATAAATATATTTAATATATAAACATAACATATTTTTCTTAAATATATACATGCATTTGTTTGTATTTGTATATACATAATAAATATACACAGTACACACTCATATATTATGTAAACAAAACTTATTTTGTATGTGATTCATCGCGATTAATTGGTGACAGCATTAATTACATTATATTAGTATAAAAGGTTGTTAAAATTCTTATCACATCTCAGATTTAAAATGATTTTTTAGATTATTATTTTAAAGAGAAATAATATTTTGATGTTATTATTATTTAAATTATGAAAGTAAACAAATGAAACAGTAACTAAATAATTAATACAAATTAAATTAAAAATAATTATATTATTTTTGTTGTTGTTGTAGGCTATAGTTATACTGAATGAGAAAAAAAGAGGTTTTCCTTCTTTTTTGTTTTTAGCTTATCGCATACCTGCATCTTCATGTAGTGTCTTCACATTTACTATTCAAAGAAATTTCTGTTGGAGAAAGCCTGACATAATGTATCATGCAGCGTATTGGCTCACAAGGCTCTTAAAGGGATTAACTCTCCGTGGTCCTGCGCAGCATGACAGCATCTGTGATGGCTATCTCTGCCACGGCATCATCACTAGCAGAGGAGATGAGCAAGCTGACACACCGTCACACTGTCAGTGCCAACAGCGGCCTGGCTCAGAGCTGGGTGCTGTGGTCAGTGTATGATGAAGCACAGTGGCAGCCGGTGTACTGGCCACCCACAGCCACAGTCATGGAATGTGTGATTCATGTCTGGATAGTCACATTATTATCATACTCCTGAGTAATAGATTAATTTTTATTGTAAATAGTGGCTTTGTACCAAAATCCTATAATGAGTGAGCTGCCTTGCTATCTATACAATCTTTCCATTCGAAATGTAACCTCATAAGTGACTGAACTGACACACTCTACATTGGCATGTACGTACATGTGCTAGACTGTATATATTAATACACAGATTCTTCTGCGTTTGCCTTCCAACAGCGCCACCATCTTGGAAAGGTTTGAATGGAGTCAATGGAGACGATGTCTCTGTGCATTTTTTTTGTGGAAACCAGTCATTTTGTAACTGATTGACTCTAAAATATAAATACTGCATTGTACTTATTATATATGTTTAATACAATATCAAGTTATTAGATTTTATGATTATACATTTATATGCACATTATCATTCATAAATTTGGTGCTGGGAAGTTTTTTTAAAAATGTTTTTGAAATAAGTTTCTTTTATTATTATTTTTTTTTACATGCTTACGAAGGGTGTGTTTATTTGATCAAAAATAGAGTGAAAGCCATTATATATGACCATGAAAAAAAAATGGATATGCTACATTATATATGTGTGACTATGGGCCTCAAAACATCTCAGGTTACGTTTGTAACCATGGATCCCCAAAGGGAACGAGACTCTGCGTCCAAAAATGCTTTGGGAACACCTTCAGCGTGACCGCGCTCTGAATCACTGATTGCAATCAGTCCAATGGCAATGGTTGTGACGTCACAACCAGAAAGCTTAAAAGCATGTCTGTCGGAGCCGGCATCAGCTTCTAGGAATGAAGCAAGCGCTGGCAGGATGCCAGAAGTGTGGCCTCGAGACGCAGCGTCTCGTTCTCTATGGGGAACCATGGTTACATACGTAACCTGAGACGTTCCCCTTCAGGAACTCAAGCTGCATCCAAAAATGCTTTGGGAACGAGATACCCATGCCACCAGACTGACAAGTCCCTGCCTAGTGTGTACTAGGATGAGAGAACAGAAGAGTTTGGAGTGGCTCGCATGTCGAGGCTATAGAACCTCACGAGAGTGAGGGGCATGGACGACCCAGCACCGTTGCAGATGTCCTGCATTTTCACACCTGCTAAGAAGGCCTTGGAGGCCGCCACAACTTGGGTTGAGAGAGCTCTGACTCCCATCGGCGAGAGGAGCTGAGAGGACACATAGGCAGTGTTAATTGCATCCACTATCCACCTACTGAGGGTCTGCTTAGTAGCAGGAAGACCCCTCTTAGGGGGACCATAGCACACAAGCAGTTGGTCCGCCTTTCTCCAAAGGGCAGCTCTGTAGACGTAAGTGCCCAGTGCTCAAACTGGACACATACAATTAAGCTTCTGCTGGTCTGGCTCCCTGAAGGGAGGAGGATAGAAGGCCTACAGTACGATGGGCTGTGGTATAACAGAGGGAACTTTCGGCACACACCCAGCTCGAGGGTAGAGAAAGGCTTTGGCCATGCCGGGTGCAAAGTGAAGATAGGCATGGGCCACTGATAGGGCCTGAAGATCACCAACTCTCTTCAGAGAGGAAATAGCCAAAAGGAAGGCAGTCTTGATGGTGAGGAGTCTGTCAGATATCTCTTCGATGGGCTCGAAGGGAGCCTTGCAAAGAGCCTCTAGCACCACAGCCAAGTCCCAATTGGGGACATGGGACTGTGCTGGGGGTCTCAGCCTCAGTGCACCGTGGAGGAAATGTGTAACGAGGGGGTGTCTACCCACTGACTGACCACCGACAGGAGCGTGGTAGGCCGCAATGGCCTCCATGTAAACTTTAATGGTGGAGTGGGTTAACCCTGCGGAGAAACGGGCCTTCAGGAACTCCAGTTCTCTACCAATCGGGCAGTTAACTGGGTTGAGCTGGCGGTCTCCGCAGCATGAAGTGAAGAGTCTCCACTTCAGGGCGTACAGTTTCCTCACAGAGGCAGCTCTGGATTGGAGGATGGTCTCGACAACCTCGGTTGAGAGACCGGAAGCTATGAGCTGTGCCCCCTCAGGGGCCACACCCATAGCTTCCACAGCTCAGGCGAGGGTGGACGATAGTGCCTCCCGCCTGTGAGAGGAGATCTCTCCTGACGGGACTCTCCCATGGAGTGCCGTCGAGGAGAGAAATCAGGTCTGAGAACCATATTGGCCCTGCCAGAACAGCGCTACCAGTAGTAGACTGACCTTGTCCCGGTGCACTCTTGCCAGAACGCAGATGCCCTGAAGCCACAGCGGGGCCAGTGCCGCATCCACACACTTCGTGAAAGTACAGGGTGAGAGTGCTTGGCCAAAAGGAAGAATTTGATACTGGTAAGCTTCGCCCCCGTAAGCAAACTTCAGGAAATTCCTGTGAGTGGGAAGGATGGAGACATGGAAGTATGCGGAGGAGGCCACTCCTGCCCAGCGGCCTCCAGAGTTCGAGAGCAGAGAGGGAGGAACTGTTGGAATGCTGCCACTTGTTTATGGGCCTCCTGGTACCTGTCGATGACTGCAAGGATGGCATCACTGAACAGGCCAAATCAGCTTTCCTTCTAAGTTCAGAAATATCTTCTGACTTGAACTCCTCGCCCTCATCCAACTCCTTCAGCAGTTCGGCTTGGAACACCTGTAACACCGACATTGTGTGCAGACACACACCAGCCTGACCTGCTGCCGCATACCCTTTGCTCACCAATGCAGATGTAGTATGTAGCGGTTTGGTGGGCAAAGCCAGAGCTTTCAGAGATGATGCTACTCCGGGCAACAGATAGCTTGCGAGAGTCTGTTCGACCCGTGGCATTGCTCTGTACCTGCGCTCACTCAATCCCCCCACATTACCGTAGTAATCAGATGCAGGGATGAAGAGGTGGGCCAAGAATGGCTTAGCCCATGATCTTGACACCTCAGTGTGGAGATTTGGGAAAAATGGGAGGCTGCGGTGTGGAGGTGGTGACCTCTCTCGCAGAAAGCGTTCATCTAACCTGTTTTTCTGTTGCTCCGATTTCTTCTCGGCGGGCCAGTCGATGTCTAACTTGGCAACTGCTCGAGTGACCACCTCCAACAGCTCCTCATATTGGGGCAATTGAGGAGGCGAATCCTCACCGACACTCACCACATCAACCTCTTTGGAGGAAGAGAGATGAAGCGCCGAGCCCTCACCTCGGGGGGAAGAAACCGCAGAACTGGCTTCCGAACCCGAGGAGACGGCACCAGATCTGGCAGGTGAGGAAGGAGATAGGGACTCGCCCATCTCCATTCCCTCTGCTTGATCAGCCTGTGAGCCTCATGAGTGTAGCTGCCACTCTGCCTCGGCAGCAGCAGGGCCAGCACCGTGAGCAACACTTGCAAAGTCTCCCTCCTCAAACTCAGCCCTCCGGGAGCGAAGCGTGCGTAACTGAAGCTGCTCACAGTGTGGGCAGTCGGCTTCCTCGAGAGCCAACTCCACATGCTACGCACTCGGGCAGACCACACACAAACTGTGTGCATCCCCGCTCGTGATGTAGCGAGAGCAGGGAGGAACACACAGCTTGAAACGTGATCCGTGATCGCCCTTATGCCCTAAATGTACTAGAATAGACAAAACTAAATTAGACTCACAAAACATGTATTGAACTGACAGACACACAGAGCTCTTGCTGAATGACAGAAAGCTGACGCCGGCTCCGCATGTGCTTTATTGAGCTTCCTGGTCGTGACGTCACCCCGCCCGTGACGCCTCGCCCTTCCATTGGACTGGTTGCACATGTGATTCATGTGAGGGTGTTCCCAAAACGTTTTCGGACACAGCTCGAGTTCCTGAAGGGGAACCAGTCATTAGGGTCATTTTTTGAAGTTGAGATTTATACATCATCTGAAAACTGAATAAATAATATTTTCATTGATGTATGGATTGTTAGGACAATATTTGGCCAAGATACGACTATTTGAAAATCTGGAGTCTGAGGGTGCAAAAGCATTTAAATATTGAGAAAATCACATTAAAGTTGTGCAAATGAAGCCCTTAGCAATGTTTGGATATGTTCAAACTATTATCTTTATTAACATATTTAACATTTAAACATATTTGAAATCTAAACAAGTACATTCTCGCCTATAAAATTCTTTAAACTACATTCTCTGACTCAAAAACGGCCATGACACTCACTGTGAGAAATACTGCAAGCAGAGTGATACAAAAGGTGAAACGGTTACAGTTCTATTATCACTAGAATATCACACTCCTCTCAGCCAGTCAGATTTGGGGACCAGAAAGAACCAGAAATTAACCTCTTACATATATGATATCTAGTCACAACACTTTGATTAGCAACTAAATTAAATCAGGCTGTACGGCTGTATGGATATTATTTACAAGGCTTTTCACCAATATATGTTAAATTTTGAAATTATATATATATATATATATATATATATATATATAATATGCCTTATTCTCTTACATTCATGATCAAACACAGTATCAGTTATTGCTGCCAGTTATCTGCCATTTCACTGTGAAATGTCTATGAGCAGATCATGAACTTTCCAAAATGTCAGATGCACAATGCTAATGCTTAGTTACCAAGGCTTGCTTCTCAATTCCAAAAACGTAAAGAACAGACTTTTGGAGAACAAGTAGTTTACAGCATACAGGTTGTCTGCCCTGCAGCATCTTCTGGGATTTCTAATGGTTTGGATCTCTCAAGCCTATATTCGATGCATCCTTAATATCAAGAACACATCCAGGTACTTTAATGTATTTTCTGTAGTTGTGTTCTTGAGTAATGTAATTTAACATCGACGACTGATTACGAAGTAGTACAAGAACACAAGGAAACACGATCTCTTAAGAACACACTGAGAAACTACCGATGTCTACATATTTAACCCTACAAAAAGCACTGAAGCCAGCAGAGAATGATGTTAGCATATTGCTAAGTGTGACGAGTATTAATAAGAGTGTTCATGATCTGAATGAATGTATTTCACTAATGATCCCTCCTTTTGTTTTTCATGCATTTATTTTGTATTAATTTGTTCACAAAAAGTTATAATTTAGTTTTGTACTTTATTTGTGTTATTTGGGGAAAAGAGTTTTATATTAATTTGATGTCATTTCCGGTTAGCCCGTGCTGCGTCCTTAGACTGCGTTGAGTATGCTGAGGAGAGGTAAGCAGTTAGCGGTGCGGAGAGGCCAAGATGGCGCTGTGTTAGGTGGTCACGTTATTGAACGTCTCGTCAGGAAAGTTTGAAATAGGACGATTATATAGCCAGTATAATTTGACAGTTACTATTTATGAACGTGTAAGTGATTGCCTTCTTCATTTCAACCTCCTTGCGCCAACTCATCTATGGGAAGAAAGAAAAATAGACAAACTTCCAACGTGACAGCACACGCGCCCATGTCAACTACGGAGCCTATGCAAATTGCTGAAGGGAGCGATAGCGCCGTTTCCTCTGTGAATGTGATTTCATCGAATAATGCTGACGAACACAACTGGTTTGATTCGCGCCCAGATTTGAGTGATATTCTTGCTACTCCCCTGCCTGATACTCCCTTAAAACCTCCAACAAAAAAAATAAAACGGGTAAGCATGGAAAGTAACGGCTCTTCAGCAGAGATTCTGGCGGCCATTCGTGAGCTATCTGGCAAATATGAAGAGATGTTACAGAAAATTTCTGCAATTGACACAAGGACTGAATCTACGGCTAAGCAGATTGAGACAATGTCGTCAACTGTTACTCAACTTGTTGCTGAGGTAGCAACGCACAAGGAGTCTCTGAAAGTTGTGGCGACGGAGATTCATGAGCTTCAAAAGGTGAATAAAACCATGAAGGAAGAGGTGGGAGAATGTAAGCGTTACAGCTGGAGATGGACATTAAAGTTACATGGCGTGAGAGAGAAGGATGGTGAGGATGTCCGGAAAGTTGCAATCGATGTCCTTAGCAATGTAGTTCCCGGTATCAGCGATAACCTTGAGGATGCCATTGATGTTGCACATCGTCTTGGCCAGAGAAGAAAGGATGGTTCCCACAGATCAATCATTGTACTGTTTGCTCTGCGTCGTATTCGTGACACCGTTTGGCAAGCTGCCAGAGGCTGCAAATTTCTTTTCGACAATAAGTTGCGACTCACAGAAGCCCTTTCACCAGAGGATAGGGCCGCCAGAGAAAAACTTTGGCCTCTTGTTAAAAAAGCCAGGGATGAAGGAAAGAAAGCCTCCTTTCGCGGTGCGTTTGCCTTAATCGACGGGAAAAGATTCAACTTCTCTGATGTAAAATAGACCGGTTTGGTTATGCTGTGCGGATATGATCTTTTTCCTCGTTGAAGGGGAAATAAGACTGGTTGTTCCTTTAATTCCCATGGGCTACGCATTTTGGGAAACCAGGTTTTGTTATTCCTCCGGTTGAACCGTACACTCTGCTGTGTAAGTTGGTAAAGGTTGACCATGTTCAGTTCTATCGCTCAATTTAATATCTCTATTGACAGTTTTTTCTTTTTTTGACTAATGTTGTCTAATATAGTTTTGTGACAAGCAAGGAGGTTGGGTGATTATAGCTACTCTAATTTAATGTTCGTGAATTATTTTTGGTTATATATTGTTCCTATTTCAAGAATAGATTGACGTGTTTCTTTTCTTTTCTTCAGATAAGAGGTAGCTTATTAAACTTTTTCTTTATATAATGGATTTTAAGTTCCATTCTTTTTCTGTTGTATCCTTAAACGTGAGGGGTTTACGTGACCCAGTAAAAAGGAAAGCTGTTTTTTTATTTTGTAAAAGCAGTGAGTCAGATATAATTCTTCTTCAGGAAACACATTCAAGTGATATGGATGTAAAATTCTGGAAAAATCAATGGGGAAATGCAATTTACTGTAGTCATGGCTCTAATCATTCGGCTGGAGTTTCAATTTTGTTGCACAAACTTAAAGGGCACATTCTAGAAGTTAAGTCTTCTAATGAAGGCAGATGGATTATTTTAGTGATTAAGCAGGATAACTCAACCTTTATTATTTGTAATATTTATGGTTTCAATTCCCGATCTGCCAATAGGTCTCTTTTCTCTCAGATAACTTCAGAATTGAAAGAAGTAATTATCAAGTACCCAGACTCTTTTGTGATTTTAGGTGGGGATTTTAATGAATGTGTGGATGATTCCTTGGACCGACATCCTCCCAGAAATAACGATAGCCAGCAATTAAATAGTAACATTTTGTCACTTTGCTCGGAATTTTCTCTTACAGATACATGGCGTTTCTTTTACCCTGATTTGCAGGAATTTACTTGGTCTAATAGAAATATGTCTTCCCAATCGAGAATTGACTTCTTCCTTATCTCTTCATCAGCTCTTCAATTTGTAAAAGATGTTTCTCATTCTTTTGCTCCCCTTTCAGATCATAAGCAAATAAGTCTAAAATTGTGTAATAACACTGGAAAAACTTCAAGTTTGCGTGGTTATTGGAAATTTAATAATTCTCTCCTTAAAGATGCAGTGTTTAATAATGGCATTAAGAACTTGTTTTCTGGTATATTTTCTGAAAATTCTAGTGATGGTTATAAAACAAAATGGGAATTTTTTAAATACAAAGCTAGGCAGATTGCTATCAGAAGAAGTAAAGAGCTAAAATCCTCTAAAAATAAAAAAATATTTGAACTCCTAAATAAAATAAACACTTTATTGCAAAAAACATTAACTCAGGCGGAAGAGTTGCTTTTAAGAGAATTAAATTTACAAATTAATCAAGCTTATTTGGATTTAGCTAGGGGGGTCTTTATTAGGTCAAAAGCCAAATGGCTAGAAGAAGGAGAGACTAACTCCAGTTACTTTTTTGCATTGGAAAAGAGGAATTGCAGGAGAAATTCATTAACAGCTCTTAATATTAATGGTGTCAGGTGTACTGATCCAAACGTAATTTCTAAGTTTATCACAAATTTTTATGAGAAACTTTATACTTCCGAATTTAATTCAGATAATTGTGAGACTTTTGTCGAAACTATTAAAAACTATATTCCGACTATTGATAATGATTTTAAAGATCTTTGTGAGTCAACTTTGACGATTGGGGAAGTTAAATCCGCTCTTTTCTCTATGAAGAGAGGGAAATCCCCTGGGATTGATGGTTTTTCCGTTGAATTTTACATCCATTTCTGGGACTTAATAAAATCCCCATTGCTTTGCATGTATAAAGAATGCATTGCTCAGAAGGAAATGACTACTTCAATGAAACAGGGTATAATTTCCCTTATTCCAAAACCTGAAAAAGACCCTCTTCTAATTGATAATTGGCGACCAATAACACTCTTAACCATTGATTACAAGATATTAGCCCTGGTATATGCTAATAGGTTGAAATTTAAGCTTGACCAAATTATTGCGGAGACACAGTCAGGATTTGTCAAGGGTAGACATATTAGCAATAATATAAGACTTGTTTTAGATTTATTGGATTACTCTGAACTTGTACACTCTAAAGCCATTATTCTTTTCTTAGACTTTTATAAGGCCTTTGATACCATTGAGCATGAATTTCTTCTGCAATCTCTCAAACTGTTTGATTTTGGGGACTCTTTTGTTAATGTAATTAAAATGTTTTATAAAGAAATTAGTAGTTCAGTCATAGTTAATCTGAACACCTCCCAAAGATTTGTTATAAAGCGCGGTGTTAGACAGGGTTGCCCAATTTCCCCCTTTTTATTTATTTTGGTTACTGAGCTATTATCACTGAGTATTATGCACAATCGGAACTTAAAAGGTATTTCCATTTTTGACAGGGAAATAAAAATCTCACAGCTGGCTGATGACACCACTCTTTTTTTACATGATAAAAGTCAACTCTCCAGTGCCATTCAGATAGTTAAACATTTTTCATGTGCTTCTGGGTTGAAGTTAAATATGTCGAAGTGTGAGATAATGTCGTTGCATGAATGCGATGACACGTTATTTGAGGGTATTCCAGTCAAAGACACAATAAAGTATTTAGGAATTCACTTAACAAAAAATTTAGTAGACAGACAACAACTTAATTTCTCTAGTCGAATTAAGAAAACCCAAAATATTTTAAATCTCTGGCTACAAAGAGACCTAACTCTTTATGGTAGGGTTCTCTTGTCTAAAGCGGAAGGTCTCTCTCGCTTTGTGTATCCATCACTTTCTTTATATGTGAATGACGGCACTGCTAAAAGTGTTAATAAAATCTTCCTTGATTTTATATGGAAAAACAGGTCTCATAAACTTAAAAAAGCAGTGATTTCCAATTGTAGAAGTGATGGGGGACTAGAAGTGATACATTTTCACAACGTTATCAATGTGTTTAAAATTAGTTGGATTAGAAGATGTCTAATAAATTCAAATTCTATATGGTTTTTTATTCCTAATTTCATCTTTAATAAAATTGGAGGCCTCCCTTTTATCTTAAAATGTAATTATATGTGCAATAAGCTCCCGGTTAAACTATCTAAATTTCATCAGCAAGCTCTTCTCGCGTGGAAATTGTGTTACATCCACAATTTCTCACCACATAAAACTCTTTTGTGGAATAATATGAATATAACTGTTAGAAACAAATCTCTCTTTTTTTCTAATTGGTTTAATAGAGATTTAATTTATATCATTTCTTTATTTGACAATTCTGGTAACATCTTGTCTTATGAACGCTTCATGACTATTCATGACTTCCCTATTCATTTTAAAGAATACAAAACTGTGGTTAAAGCTGTTCCTACAGGTCTAGTGCAACTGGTTAAGAGCCACGTATTATACAGCCAAAATGATACGAAAGATTCGGCTTTGTTATTGGATGGCATTAGCATTTATGATAAGAATTGCAATAATAAACATATTCGCCAGATTTTTCAAAAAAGAAATCTAATTTGCCCTAGAGGCAGATCCCATTGGGCTGCATTTATTGGCAATATTGAATGGAGAAGAGCGTGGTTATTACCACATAAATATTTTATTCCCAACAAGACCAAAGAAGTCCACTTTAAAATATTACATAAGATATATCCTGTTAATGCAACGGTGTCCAAATATATTGATATTTCTAGTACTTGTTCGTTTTGTGGTGATGAAGATGAAACATTAATACACTTATTTTATTCTTGCAAATTGGTTCAGAAATTTTGGTCTAGCGTATTTTCTCATTTAAATAAAACCCCCATTCATGCACACTCTTTTAATTTGAAAGATATTATTTGTTATTATACTGACTCCCACACATCCAAAGAATACATCTTTAATTTTTTTATTTTATTTGGCAAATTTTTCATCCATAAACAGAAATTTATGGGCTCACTTCCTATTTTCTCTATTTTTTTGGTTGAAATAGACTCACTGCTTAAATCTTTTAGCTTAACTAGCAATAAAAAATGTGATAGATTCCTGAAAATATACGAACAATTATTTTGTAATGGCTCTGATATTCAGGATTAACCAGCTTTCTGTCATATATTGTTTTATTTTATTTGTATTATTATTATTATTATTATTATGTTCCTTTGTTTTTTAGTATTATCCTTTGTTAGTATTGTTTCCTTGTGTAGAGGTATAAGGTACTTAAGTTGTAATTACGCTGTATCCTGTGTCTTTGTTTTACCTCTTCTATGTTCTCCTGAATGTATCTGTATATTTCTTCAATAAAAAAAAAAAAAAAGAAAAAAGATCAATCTGCATTTCACCGCACGCAGCTCTGTCGGCCAGGACACAGCGCCGTTACCTAATGGTTCTGAATGTGAGAAATGGCGCCTGCAGCAGTTCACAGGAAGCATGTCATCCAGCTCCACACCAGATGTTTCCTGTTCCTGAAAGTGCCAGGGTGTGTTGCATTTGATGGCATTTAATATGCATGGATACCTAACCTGATGTCTCTTTAGTTTGTTTGTAATGAGCATGTGTGTTTAAACTGTGGTTAAATGTCTTTCACAGGTCAGTGCTGTGTTTTACGTGCTATGATTAAATCAGCGAGGAACTGTTTGCAGTCTCTGCAGTGATCTTTTTCCCCCCTTCGACTTAAATCTTGAAGTAGCCCCATCTGACCACTTGAGGGCATCTTTGCTGTCTTAAATGTGTACATAAAAGCCTGGCAGGATTTTTATCCTCTATCTGCTTTGTTTGCCTTTGTTGTTCATTAGTATGCTAATTTTCAGGCAAGTAATGTATTTGCAACACATCTGTTAGATACATACCTGAGACTTTGAAACTGCTGAGGTACAGAAAGAGCATTTCTAGATAAGTTGACAAACTGCTAAAATTATGATGGCCTTAACATGGAGTCTATGTTAAGCGGCTAAAATTGTGTTTGGGAGATTGTGGTGACTGTTGTCACTTGTATTGTATTTGTGATTCAGCTAAAAGGCTGAAAGAGTCATTACAGTGTGACATAACGGATAATGGCTGTCATAAGGGATTGTTTAGCCACATTTTGCAGTTTGTGTCTGATTTCTCATTGATATCACTGAGCTTGGTCTCTGCTGCACTCTTGACCTCCCTCTTGTGGTTATATAACAGCATAGCATAAAACAAACATTTATCACCACCAAAAACAAACATTTTCAAGCACTTACTGTTCACATTTGAGTGCTGTTACTTTAAAAGCTATTGCATTTTTTTCTGTTTACAATTTTCCATCAAGGACTTTTAAACTAAATGCATTTTCTAGTATCATACCTTTTCCGTATTGCTTTACAAATATTAGTATCTGCTATTCCTATGTGAAACGCAATAAGTGGATTTAAGCACATTGCGATTTAGTTGATCTAACTGTTAGAACTATAGCTCTTTATAGACCCTTTATATAATTTGTATCATTGCTCATGAACTGGTATTGGGTCTGCTCTCAAAGGTTCCTTTGATTTAATTTTTTTAGACTGGGTGTATTCCAGTATTATGGCATACAGATTTAAAATCTGCAACACACTTCAACTTTAAAATGCATAGTGTAACAGTGAAATTTTAAGTGTTATAATGTATTAACTGTGGTTGCAGTTATTCAGGAAATTGTACAATGCATAATAATGTGCATTAAAAGGCGTAATTAATGTACTAAAAAACTTTTATAATGCATTAAACATAAAGGCTTTAAGTAATGTTTTACCGTGCATTCTATTCCATTCATCAAATATGGAAAGAGCATAGTACCAGCACAGTTCACAGAATTTCTCCTTTTGTATTCTATAGAAGAAGGAAAGTTATATGGGTTTAAAAGAACATAAAGGTGAGTAAATGATGAATATTTTCATTTTTGGGTGAGCTTTCATTTTAATGTACTGTACATACCCTGTTGCAATGTCTCTGCCCTAACAAGTCCACTGCTGATTCAAAGAAAAAAAAAAAAAAAAATTTTTTTTAGAGGTTTAAGTTTTACTTATTTTATGTAATGTCAAATATTTTATTGAACTGTATTGTAATTGTTTGAATTTTTGTTTTCCTAGCCATGAGTATCAAATAAACAATCCTTTCATAGCTACTCTCTGTGGAATATGGATCTGAGAGTTGCTTCAGATATCCAGTGTTGCACTGTGTCTGTTCTGGGAATGACATTTCAATTTGTGTTTTCCTTCAAGGGAGAATCTGTTTGCTGTAAATATGTCAGAGAGAGTTTATCATGGGTGCATAATGGCTGGTTTGTGTTTGCGCTGGTTGTACACACACTGTAAACAAGCAGTGTGTTGAGCAGAGTGTGGCAGGGTTATCGCACGTTTTCTGGAGATACTAACTGTGGAAGTGTTGACTGTGTACGTATCTGAGTTCACACCTGTGCTACGATCACTAACAGTATTATGTGCACTTCTGCCTGCTGTAGGCCAGAC
>JAUZSZ010000104.1:20802798-20812909 GCA_034780575.1 Labeobarbus marequensis | reverse complement strand
GTGCAAACGTTTTAGAGAAGTAGGATCAACTTCAAAATATTAATTAATCATATTGGCAGGCTTGTAGAAGAGGTATTTTCTCCAAGGAGTGCCTCTTTATTCAAATGAGAAAATAATTAACAGTTCAGATATAAAGCAAAACAAATATTCTGAAATATGAGATTGAATAGTATATAATTCAAAATTATAACAAAAGTAACAGTGTCCAAGAGCAACATCAAGGGATAAAGATTCAGAGACAGATTTGCCTTCCTTCAGCTCATCGCTTTCTCATAGAGGTCCTAAAGTGTGCAAAATACATGATGTGACAAGTCATGTGAGAGGAGGCAGTGCCTCCATAGTACTATGATTGGCTGTCAGTGTTCACCTGTGATGTATGCAACTGTTTTGCGAATTGGCCTGAATAGGCAAAACTGATGGAAGTTTGAGGATGGTTAACAAGTCACCCTCACATCACACCCTCACCTACACTTATGACTTGTGAGTGAGCAGTTTTTTGACAAACTCTTATCTCTGTTAAATAAAAAGTGCACCTCTTTGCCTGTATGGAAACAATGTGTATGATTTGAGGGTGGCCATGAAATAAGGCAGGGTAGATGCTGATTCTCTATTAATTACCTACTTGCCCTTGGCTAAACCATATATATTACATGATTAGTTCCCTAGTGTTTATTATCAATATCCCTAAAGTCATATTGTATGTGTATTTTACATTCAATCATAATACATAAAAACAGAGACCTAATATGTCAGTGTTCTCAGTCGACTGAATGATGTGTTGTACAGTCAGGTGGATTCTCTGTGGGTTAATATTTAAACCCACAAGTTTGTACATGATCATTATATAAAAATTCCAAGAAGCAAGAGTTTTCCTGGAAGCCCTCTATGTAGTGTAAAATAAACAGTTTAGATCCACCAAAAATATATTTAAAAAAAAAAAAAAAAAAGATCAACTAGAGGCAAAAAAGAAAACTTGCTTCTCTGCTGTTCAAGAGTGATTACGTTATGAGCAAATTATGTACAAAACTTATTTTACATGTAACTTTATTTCCAGATTTACATTCCATAGGAAAGTTATATAAGCTCTAAAGTATCCCATTTTATCATAACTGTAAATTGTTAAATTACATTGGAAAATACAGAAAATTAAGATTTTTTTAAGAATACTTTATTCAGCAAGGGCACATTAAACTGATCAATGGTTACAGTACACAGTTTATTGTTACAAAAAAATGCTGTTTTTTTCTATTTGTCAAAGAATCCTAAAAAAAAGGTATCACGGATTTGAAACTATTATGCAGCATAACTGTTTTCGGTATTGATAATAATAGAAATGCTTAAGCACTAAATCATCATATTAGAGTGATTTCTGCAAAACAATCAGACTGGAGTAATGATGGCTGAAAATGCAGCTTTGCCATCACAGGAATAAATTAAATGTTAAAATATACTAAAATAGAAAAGTAATTTGAAATATAATACTACTTCACAACCTTACTGTTTTTACTGTATTTTTAGCAGATAAATGCAGCCTTGGCGAGCATTACATTACTATGGTCATTCTGTTTTCTCGTAGACCAGCAGTATCTAGAGATGGTCAGACAATGGCACCATTAATGCTTACCTTGTCCTGCTGCGTGTGTTTGTGTGTATTACCTCCACAGATCTCTCTGTTCAGGTCCTCACACTGCCTGTCGTCACACTCGCAGTTCTTGCCGTGTACACGTTTATCTCCGGGTGGGTGGCATGTGCACTGGCCGCACAAACACTGCCCTGAAACATACAAATACTCTATGACTGGCAAGAAAACCAAACATGACAGTGAAACCCAAAGCAATCTAATACGTGGCTATTTTTGCTATTTTCTTCTCAAGATATTGTATGAAGGTAGTTAAAATCTACGTTTAACCTTGAATTTGGCTTATCAAGGTCAACCGGAAAGCTCATTGCACTGAAAAGCACCGAGTGCCTCGGTCTATGCTTATCATAGAGCACATTAGTCTGCTAAAGTGGCACTGTCGTTGTTTGACATTGACAGCCATTACAACTCCAGCTCCGTGCAGGCGAGGAGAACAACAAAGCAACGCCCTGTCTGACAACCCCTCAGCCTGCCAAGCAGATAAAAGCTGTGTGCTGCCGTTGCCACGGTAACTGGTGATGTCATAACACTTTTCCTTTATCGATTAGCGTGAGTGACGTCATGTAGCCCTTCCCTTAGCCTTGCGTGGCTACCCAACATTTAACTGCTAAGCCTGCAAGAGAGAAGTGCTCAAAACACGTAAAATAAAAACATTTTATGACAAACCACCTGTCTTTTCTGTCTGATTCAGTTCAGTTTCACACCTCTAATAGCGTTATCCATCACCGTTACCAAATTATACAGAAATGTCAGCGACAAGTGGAGCTCAATGAGTTAAAATGTACAAGTTATCATACTGACAAACTAAACTACTGAGCATAAATTGATTCTGCACATTATTCAGTGCCTTTATACAGACAGTACAAAACACATGATGCGCTAGACAGCCAAAGTGTATCTTTTCCATATGCTTTCACAGTGGCTAGTTACATTATATGTGTATAAATGGAGAAAGCAGCGCTGGCAGCTTCAGTGTGATTAATGGCTCCCTCGCTGATCATGTACTGCGCTTTGGTCCGAATCGAAACAATTAATTCCTTCACAATATTTGAGAGACAGCCATCCGGCAAGTTCAATTCTCTAGGGAGCCGTACTTGCATAGGTGCCAAGACAAAAGCCCCGTTCTTCTAAATTGTTAAACATCATAATGGCTCAGCATCATCAATTTCCAATAATATGACCCCTAATTCATCTCTAAGAGTTACATTATTATAAATTTATGATCGTGGTGCTTAAAACCTGAGATGGGCATTTAGAGTAAACGCTGTAGAGGAAGGTGTGCCAGCTGTTCTGTGTTAGATCGGGATTTCTATCACAATATTGTCACAATTATGGAGTTTTCTCGAGACATTGGCTATGTTACGATTCACAGATTTATACTACAGTACATAATACAATTATATGCATTAGTGTGCATTTCTGCATTGGAACACCTGGCAAAATTCTTAAAACAACCATATTTTTCCTTCTTAGTATTAAGCAGACAACATTTTAATAATTGCAGGAAGCATTTTCTATAAAGAACACTAAAGAAAAGATTACATGGATGTTTAAGGTTTTTCATGGAACCATTGATTCTATTATTTTTAAGAGTGTACTTACGAAATTCACCTTTGGAATGCTTATTTTCAATGTAGGACACACTTATTCTAATCTCTTATACTATTTAGGACAAATGCGAATTGGGGCACAGCCATTTTGAAGTTATTCTTTGGCACGTCTGGAATGACTGAATGCCAAGACTGTATCACTCTTGTGCCACAAACTTGACAAGGACAATCAGGCTTGTAAAGACACCAGTGTTTAGCTGCACAGACCACTGCCAGCTCTGACATTAAATGACAAGCGTGCCGGAGTCGTGCTGAGTGTATCCTGATGTGTCCTGTGAAGCATGAACCTGCCAAATACAGAGGTTCATGCAAATGAGACTTCTGGGGTGCTAAAGGGGGTGAGGAGGTTTCTCACTGTCTGCCTTTTAAAGTGCAATTAAGAAATGTCAAGAGCCACAAAGAACCAGAGGTGGACTATTTCACAGTAGGGTTTAAGATGCAAATGCATGTAGGTTTGTATATATGAATATAAAATTACCTTAACTGTACACAGCAATAAGAATAAAATCATTCAACATTTACACATTTTAAGAGGCATTAATATTTTATTTGCTTCTAATGCACTACTTCCTGTCATTTGCTGGTACTGAATATAGAGCAATCTGGGGAGAAGTACTAGCTTTACCACTTTTTCTTTTGCGATATTTTGCTTCTGTCAGACAATCTTGAAACATAGCATTTGGAAGCTTTTCAATCAGCACAAGAAATGAAAGGTCAGGGGGGACAGAATGAGTTGTGTTAATATGTGGCATTTGAAGGCATCACGAGTCCACTTTTCAGGTGCTTCTCACTAGCAGCTATAGGGACCAAAAGTGTAAAAGTGTAATTCACTGATATGGCATATTTGTTTTGAAAATATCATATTTCTATAGCATATTGGTACATTTGTATATAGTTTTATTCATTTCTTTTTTACTTAAACATTCAGCACACAATTCAACAGCATATACATAATAATTGGCTACATTCAGAAAGTACATTCCCTCTCAGTGCAGAACACCACTTGGTCCTTGTGCACCAGAGAAGGCCACCATTATCAAACTCGGAGGAAGTGATTGCAATCAGCCCTAATTCTGCTGATTTGCTTTAAAAGATCACTCATCACGCCAAGCAGTTCCTACAACACACTGGATATCAGTCAACATCTGCGTGGCAAATTAGGCCTCTTTTCCCTCTCCTGTAAGACGGCTGGGAGTGTTGAATGATTGCTGCTGTGCATGTTTAATCAAGATGCATTCTTTGTATACGACACTGCGCAGTAATCTATAGAGTGCATTAGTGAGCTAATGAATAGTGTAAAAACTAACACTCAGTAGCTTCCGTCAGTGCAATCACTCATTTGTTGCTTCTCAAATGGAGGGATATACAACCATGTAGTAAACATATTTTGGATATCCTATCATAGCATGTAAAATGGTAATATTAAATGTCAAATGTTAGATGTATGTTAAAATCATATGCAATGAAATTGCTGACAAGTTTTCAAAAGAATCAGTTTATCTACGGGAGAAACACTCTCACAACAGGTGTTTCCTGGAGGATATTCCAGGCTTAAGAGATTGTGAAATCTTCCAGATTTTCACTTTTCGGCGTCTCAGCTGGCTCTTTGTTTCTTCTCGAAACCATTTAGGAGCTCTTCTACTGAATCCTGCTTAGTCTCTGTCCATTTGCTATGAGTTTTCACGAGTCACTGGCGATGATGACCGTTCTTAACTAGGAAAAATGGGCACATAAGTAAAAGGAGCAAAATCAAGATATATATTTTTAGTCAGATGCTTCATGAATCTCAAGCAACTGCCATGTGGCATGGGAATCCCTCATATGGTGCTTCTCTGTGGAACTGTGTAAATGTTGAATTGATTCAGCCAGGTTGACAGTCCTTAATTGTGGGAGTGAAATTCAGAACGGAGGAAACCTGGATAATTACCTGCTGTCAGGATAATGGATGCAGCGAGCAGACCTATAGTGCCAATCATGGGTGAAATTCTATATAAACAGATGTATAAATCATCATTTGCTGGCCACGTCTCATAGCACATGCTCACAGTACAGAGGGACAGTGAATCTATGGATTATTGATGCTGAACTGTAAAGCCACAGGGTTCCATTCAAACTACATTCGGGAAAAGCTTAAAGATCTAGCGGATATACATAAGGACAAGGAGGTCTTTAATAATTGGAGAAAGCTAGCTGTTAGCACTCCCGTTCATCTCAATGGCAGTTGCTCGGCTGGTGCAGAACCCTCTGAAAGTACAAAGTTTGAGCCAATCACCTGAGCTGTAAATACCATGTAACTAATGACTCTGGCGCTGCAGGAGCTTCATGCATTCTGTTTTTATCAAAAAATTAAAATAAGCAATATTTTGAACAAAAAAACAACTATATCTAGATCAAAACATAGATGGAGTCAATCACATCCACCAACATCCCCAAAGCTTGCACAGTCCTATACCACTTCCTGGATCATCATTTCATTCTGTAACGTTAGGTAGTTTCGATTTATATAATGATTAATGTTTGATGATCACATTATTTTACATATGCATCTGCTTACACATTCAATCGCTTGTTTCTGCTTCTTCTTCGCTGTGTTTTGATATAGATGTTCAGTACTTTTTCAGAAGATGCATAGTAGCGCCTCCTGTTGTACACCAGTGAAAACATGGAAAGTCAGAAAATTCTGTCAATGGCAGGGAAAGAGTTAAAAAGAAACATGCACTGGTGAAACAGCTACTATATTATAAAGAAATATAATTGACTTTATTTTTATGTATAATATAATAACACTTGATTATTAATCATTAAAATAATAATTATCATTTAAATAATAAATATACAATGGGTTATTTAATCAGAATACATGGTTGTACTTGTACACCTTGTCATAAAATTGTGGAACACTTCAGACAGTCAGTGCTGCAATGAATTAATTAAATAAACTGGCTTCCTTCCAGGAATTTTTTCATTTTTATTTTATTTTTTATTTTTTTAATTTCCTGCCAATTAATTATTGAGCTTGGACACAATTTAACCCACCATTTGGTTAAAGCAGATTTTAGATGCTTTAAAAAGTACAGCTGAAGGAATTAAAGCTGATAATTAATTTTAGTGATTGTTACAATTTAATAATTTCTTTTTTATTAAAGGCACTTACATCCTACTCTCTATGTTCCTCCAAAGACCAGAACAAAACAGTTTTCACAGTGCTATGATCCAAGCCAGAAATCCCTGTGCGGATTTAGCTTTTTATACACATGGTATTGGAAAAAAAAAAAATACAATTCATCCGGTTCACTAAAAGATTTGCTTCCAAGTTTCACCACAAGACTTGCTGCCAGATTCAGTGTTATTTCAGGTGCTACAGACGAAACATGCAGAGCTAAAGCCTTGAGGGACAAAACACAAAAGCTGCTACGTACCTCATTCTTCCAGCCTGCATGTTCACATTTGTGTTTCTTAGGCACGCTGGATCGAATCAGTATTGACACTGTCTACAACAAACATGGACTAGGGTTTAGTATTTACTGTAGCATTGTAAAACAGATTTTGGATTGAATTAAACGTAGGCTACACTTTTTCAACCCAGCCATTACAGCAAGAGTCATTTAATTTTTGACTTTTAAAATGAGACAAGTTCTGTTATCTGCTCTGTGTCGCTGGAGTATAAGAGAGCACGGGGCGGAAGTCCTTTAAAAAAACAAGTGCACAGAACATGGCTCCATTAAAGTTAAATTATCACCTCACTCAGTAAAACAAGACTATTATTATCGCTCTTCACTTTCTTATGCAGCGGGGAACTATGGAAATAGCATTATTTTGGAACAATTGCACTAGTTCTGATTCATCTACTGTGACCTTTTTTTTTCTTTCTAACAAGACTCATGCAGAGACACCCCTACCTGAATCAAACTACATGTTCATAATTACCCTTACAAAAAGTACAATAGATCCTTATAAGACTGTAATTCAGACGATAATGGCAATATGTTTTTAAAAAATAATCATATTAAATGTGTTCCAATTGTTAGGTGGCCGCCAAATGACACTCTTACTACAATTTATGTTACTACTATAAAACCTTATTGAATTAATGTAGGTTCTTCAGCTGTGCAAGAATCAAACCAAAAATGCCAAATTAGCCAGTTTTATTACAGTCACAATTACTGTAACTACAATATTTTGGTGGCCGGGTAATCTAACAATGTTTTGCATGTGGTAATATCTAAACTAGCTGCTAAAAATGTATATTTATTATAAATGATGAGTATGCCATAAAAGACATTTTAACGGCCAGACAACTACTCATTTTTAGGTTTTAAACGTTGGTTTACCATAGTAAATGTTTTGAAAATCAATAATCTGATTAAAACAAACAATCCATCCAAAGAAGGAGAAATCAATGATTCACACAGCTCTATCAAAGCCATTGTTTGTCGTGTGTATTCAGACATCATCCTGCATCTGTTTGGAGTACTTGTGTTGTTTCTGGGTTTAGCAGTAAACTACCACAAAGACATGTTTGGTCTCTTATAATTATTGCCGAAACACTGTTTCGGCTGTAATCTGCAGGCTCAGAGAATGACGCAAACCGCAACAACCTTATTTATGTACCAACATGTGTTTCATTCAAACCAGTCTATTAAGATTGACATGCCAAATGAGAGTTTTGCTAATTTTAGCATTGTTCTTTCCGCTCAAGCTTTGCATCACACCATAGAGCGACTAATCGGGAGAGTCGAAAATTACACACTTCACCTTTAAGAGTCCTCTGGCCTACCACGCAACCCACAAATGCAACACCTCAGATCTGTGAAACACTGCTATTGGAACCCACTCTGGTGCAGATGAATAGACACTAGACTTAATTACCTCTGCCAAAGCAGGGCAGGCTGGAGGTTCCCCGACACTTCTTCTGACTGGATTCCACAGACAGCGAGCAGGAGAGAGGATGATCGCATTTCTTTCCAGCCCAACCTTCCTTGCAGTCGCACCTGCCACAGTTACACTGGCCGTGACCTTCAAACAGACACATAGCAGGATTTAGAGTCCTTTAATGGATGAACGATCAACTGAAGCTCTGCCTGAAGCTGCCCTAGATACAGAAAAAGATTATACATAGGTGGTGTATGTGTGTCGGTTTATGGATTTGAAGTTAAAGGGCACCACTCGCAGTTCTGGCTGACCATGAATGTAAAAAATGTATCGTCAGCCCGGTCCTCTGAGGCAGGCATAAGATTGAAGCGCATATGGCCGCAGAGTTATTCCTCAGCATTAGAAGCAGATTTTGAAATGTTTCTGAACCGCATCTGTTGTTCTTCAGCTCAGGATAATCCACGTGGCCTGTATTTATGCAAGATCGTGAAGAGAACGGATATCGAACAGTTCAACCCTGCCCTGTTTTCAGCAACTGTCAGTATTTTTACTGCTGGATTTTGGAATGTGAACCATTTCCTTTTGAGGGGGTTCGATGAAGACAAAACTGACCATTTCAGCCTGAGAAAAACACTGCCAGAGTGACAAGTGGGATACAAATTTAATATATACAACATAATGTGATAGTAAGAATGAGATGTTTGACAGAAATGTTTCAACTAGTGCTTCACCTGAACAGAAATCATCCGAGTATCTGTCGTACATGGCGTGGCAGCTTCTCTCGTCACACTCGCAGGTCTCTCCGTGAATGTCGCCCCAGTCTCCTGAGGGATCCACATCATAGCAAGTGCACTCGCCACATACACATGTGCCTAAAGACAAGGTGAAAGTATGGTAAACCTCCTGAAAGTCAAACTAGGCTATATTCACATTTGCGATTGACAATCATATTAACAGGTGCGACTCTCAAATTGTCCTGTTTACAGAGGAGCTCAAAAATCTTAAACTATTAAAGTAAATATGAAAAATGCATCACAGCTGACACATTATTTAACAAATGAGTCCAATTGTGATGCTTATCCATTCATAAAATCAACAGCTGCTTATTTCAGCTGAATATTTCATTACACTTCTTAATATTTTTAAAAAACATTCAGACAAGGCTTTCTCAAGCCAGCATTGCTAATTAAAAATTACACTTACTGTATTGAATACCTCGGTAAGTTTGTATTATGTTTCTGAAAGAAGTCTCTTATGTTCACCAAGGCTACATTTATTTATATGCATTCATTATTATGAAAAATACAGTAAAAACAGTAATATTGTGAAATTATTACAATTTAAAATGTTTTCTATTTTAATATATTTTATTATATTAAAATGTTATTTATTCCTGTGATGTCAAAGCTGAATCCAGCAGCTATTACTATTAATATCTTTACTGTCACATGATCCATCAGAAATCATTCTAAGATGCTGATTTGGTGCTCATGTAACATTTATATTATTATATCAAAAAACAGTTGTGTTGCTTAATATTTCTGTGGAAATAGTGAAAAAAACAGCATTTATTTGCAATACAAATATTTTGTAACATTATAAATGTCTTTATTTTCATTTTAAAAAAATAATAATAAAAATAAAATTTTGCTAACCCAAACTTGTTGAAATTCAGGAACTGGTATTCTTAATTCAGTTCTGAGCATGAGGCTTCATTAAATTTATATTTATGAATTACATTTAGTTTTAAAACCAAAGGGTCCGTGCCAGGTAAGACCATTTTCCGATTGTTGGAATACGGGTTCAAACTGTTTTGCCTGTGTTAGGAGGATTAGGGCTCTCTGAAACAGTTAGCTGCACAGCACTATAACTGAAGTGATGCTGAAAAGGAAAGACAAATTTCTCCTGGGGGCCAAATCCTCCAGAGCCCAGCTGACAATAAAGGGGCCATGCATGGCAAGGATTGATGAGGATGCTTACTCCAAGTTCC
>JAUZSZ010000104.1:20754600-20765848 GCA_034780575.1 Labeobarbus marequensis | reverse complement strand
AAACTTGTTCATGGCAATTTTACACACATTTTGCATAAAGAATTTTTTTTTTTTTTTTTTAAATATCTTTCATAACATAGTTGAGAATCATCTTTATATAAAATTTGGTATAAAAATTAAAATTGATTTGTGATTAAAACAAAAATCCCACTGTTTTTGCCTTTTCATGTTTTCATGTCTTTTTATTAAAAAAAAAGAAAAAAAAGGACTTTTTAAAGTCCCGATGTCCTTTACAGAGGACATGGCATAACATATGAATAAAATATCATTTTTCAAAACATTTATTTTTGACATTTTTTCTTACGCTCTAAACAATGTAATGACATGACAAAATACTAAATTCACAAAACTGTTTTTTCATGGTAGTCAGGAGGATATTTCTCACAGTGAGTGTCATGGCGGACGCCCAAATCCACTGTAATTTTAAAAATAGTACTGTTTTGTGTCACAGAATGCAGTATTAAGAGTTTTTTAGGCAAGAATGTACTTGTTTGGACTTCAGATATGTGGTTTGTTAATAAAGATAACATCTATTTGAAAATTTGCTTCAATGTTTTTGGAAATGTGAGATCCAGCATGTCAGCGGCCGTTCAGCGCTCATCACCCCACTGAGATCGCCTCACCGCGACCAGATCTTCTGGAACTTGCAGCTGGCTCTGATTAAACATGAGATATGTTTCGTTTTGGGTAAATCTAACTGGCAGGCTTATATATAATAGTTATGTAAATATGTATGTATTTAATTAATTAATTAATTCAACTCATGTGTCCTGTACAGGGCAATTTGAATCACACCTGTTAGTAAATAGTTGTCAGTCCCAAATGCTGACTGTGTAAATGTTGCCGGAGAGAAGCAGGATAACACTGCTAGTCTGTGAGAAAACACCAGATGGCCTGTTACAATATAATGGTTAATTTGATCAGATTTAACTTTTGATGATGATTCTTTGAAAACACACTCTGGTCTTTTTCCAGTCATGTGACGTGGAACAGCCTGGCAATCCCTGATACACATTGCTCTCCGAACGGGGAGGGTTATCAGTGTCCGGCGGGGTTTATGTGTGTGGATCTGGAAGACTTGGGACTCAGCAGACAGGAACTTGGATACAGTGGCTTCAATGAGCTTGGTGAGTTATTGTGACACTTCACATTTGTCCATCTGCAATGATAAAATGGGAATTTTTTATTATTAGTTTTTCTTTATCTCTCTCCAGTTTGCATGTGTAAAATTTCTTCTGCTGTTGCTAAAAATCTAATATTATATGAATATCATTGAATTTTTTTCCTCAAAGCCAGATTGGACACCCCTGGCATACACTAAAAGCGTGGTCCCTGGCCTTTTTACTAGGAAATTTGAATTCGCTTGGTTTAGTTTTAGTTGTCTGTGAAAAATTATACCATCTCTGCCCTTTGTAATTAATTACAGTGATTAAGAGCAATTATGTCCTTTTTTTGACTAAGTGTGATTAACTGTAGCATTATTGGCTGAAGCATTTTCAGTTGATCTATGCCTAATATGCAAGCAAACATAAACACATAAATGAATGCCCTCTGTTGCTGCATTTAAGAAATGTAATATTTTCAGCAAAGCTTATATTTCAAACCATTGTGAAGGCAGCTTCACAAATAGACCAGTTTATTTAAGCACCTTGATCTGTACGAAGCAGCATGCCACATTTTTATCGCTCCCATTTGAGATAAATCCACTAGAAAGGTACACAGAGCAGTGCCACTAATCTCCAAATAGCCATGAAGGGAGGCTTTTCCCTAAAAAAACAGTTGTGGCTTTGAACAGTTGACATACAGAACATAGAGATCTGCGAAAGGGCCCTTCTTCGTCCTCTTTATAGAGTTCAGTACACAAATAAGTCATGTGTAAGTCAACCAGAACTGCTCCTGCATCAGTGATCTGTCGTCCATTCATCCGTGTTCACAGTGTGGTTTGCAGTCTCAACAACAATGCCTTTTTTGGGCTTCCAAGATTCATGGATGCAGAAACATGAAGTATGATTGGGAAAAAGTCCAATGTCAGGGTTACTATATTTTCTTTTTCCGCTGATCCAGTAGGACTGCCAACATTTAATTAATTAAATGTTAAGAGTTAATTATTTAAATGCATCTATTTTATTTACATTAAATCTTTATTGTTTGTTGGTTTTATTTAATTAAATTAATTTAAAATGGTATTAACTGAGTTGTAGGAATGTATTCAAATCTTTTGGAATATTAGTGTTTACCGATTGTTAAGCTATTGTCTTTTTTTCTTAGAAATTTAAGTCTTAGTATACTCTTTTAGGCCATTCAGGATGAAATCAGAATAGAGTTTCTTTTCCCCTTTTGCTAGGCATCTCTGGACACAGTGATTTTTAATGGGAGCCTTTAGTTTGCCAAGTGCATTTCCCTATAATTCATCCAGGGAATGACTCTGTTACTGTTTATACTGACGTATGTGCTTTATCTAATGTGAATTACATATCGATTTAACAGTTTTAAGGCAAAGCCAAGTGAAATAGTGTACTTCATTAATATAGGTCCCTGTAAAAGATATGTTGTATGGTTGGTGAAGCTAACCTTTACAGGGTTCTGCCAGTGTCCTTGGCCCATTCTGCCCTTGGACCTGGTGGGAAATGGCAGGAAGCAGAACTGAGTGGCGTGCTTCCTGCTGGCTTTTGGCAGCCATATCGCAGCACGGCATCATGGGTCACCGTGAGTGCAGAGATAACATCATTGAGGGTTTGGAACTAGAGAGCATCTCAAACACTGTGTGAAATAAGACATTTGTAAATGCTGTGTAAGAAGCAGTGTTATTTTACTATTGTTTATATACTACTATAGTATCTATTAATATTTTGAATTAGGCCCAAGTTTTATGTGTATATGTATATAATGTTTACTTAAATTTTGGTTTTAGTAATTTTATTATATGATGGTCCCACATCCTTTTTTATTGTATGGAAAAGATAAAGAAATACTCAGCTAAACATCTCCTTTTGTATAATGCAAGGTTAAGAACTGTGTGAGGGTGGCTAAATAACTGAATTAATACTGTAAATAACAACAGACTATTCATTTAAGTTCCTTGAGGATTTGTCCTCTTTCCTCTCATCTTTTAAGAAGAAATCACACTTGTATGATTAAAAAGACATAATACAACATAGCCATGAAAGCTGTCCTTGAGCGTGTAGTTCTTCATTTAGCCTAATTCCTTTCATACACGGATACTTTTACACTCCAGCACAACATGTAATCAAAGAGTACTTCAGAAGTGAGGGTAACCATCTCATTCAGCTGTTTGGGGAGAGAAACACATAGCTGGGTAATAGGAAGCACCTGACAAGGTTCACTAATGCCAAGACTGTGTTTGTGTCTGAATTTTTGTGTCTCAGTGCCCACTCAGACCACTCTGGGGGCACAAGAACATCTCAGACATGGGCTTCTCCCCCTCCCCTGTCTTCTCGCATCCCTGTCATGACCCTTCTTGTTGTCTCCTCTTGCAGGCACCAGTATATTCACCGTATATGAGGCCGCGTCTCAGGAGGGATGGGTCTTCATCATGTATCGAGCCATCGACAGCTTCCCACGCTGGCGCTCGTATTTCTACTTCATCACGCTCATCTTCTTCCTCGCCTGGCTGGTCAAGGTGGAAAAATCCTTTTCTTCTCACACCAGCAATCTGCAAAAACTTAGTCATAATCTGCACATGGGTCCTTCTTCATTTCTAGACATAGAAAAGTGAGAGTTATTCTAGGAGTCTAATATGTTATGTCGTGTTATATTATACTTTGGGTGTTAAATTTTTTTCATTCAGTGCAGTTATTGTGTGCATACATGACCAGTGAGAAGTTTGGGGTTAGTAAGGTTTATAAAGGTTTTGAATTACATAAAATAGGCTCACCAAAGATTTATTTATTTGATTAAAAATACAGTAAAAACAGAAATATTATTGCATTTTAAAATAATTATTTTCATATTATTTGAATATTTAAGATATTTATTTCTGTGATGGCAAAGCTGAATTTTGAGGAGTCATTAGTCTTCAGAGTCACTTGATCTTTCAGAAATCATTGTAATATGCAGATTTGAAACATTTCTTCTTATAAATATTTAGAACAATTGTGCTGCTTTTTGTGATATTTCTTTTTTCAGGATTCTTTGATGAATAGAAAGTTTGAAATAGTTTTTGTTACATTTTATTTGTTTGAAATGTGTTTGCTATTTTAACTTTTTTCATCTTTGCTGAAATTAATACATATTAATTAATTTAAAAAACTGACTTTTGAAAAAAAACTGACTTTTGAAAGGTAGTGTGGACCTCAGAGGGAAAAAAATGATGACTTCACCCCGTTTAGTTCACATAGTTAAGGAATGTTAGGGGTTCAATGCAAGTTAAGCTCTGCTGAAAGAGACTTTGGCTATCGATTACCACAGGAAATCTTTTGTACCATCAGTTTGTAACAAACAGAATTAAACCTCATTAAATATTGAAGACAACAGTGTTACATATGATATATATTATGTATTTTATCATTAAAAGATCTGTGTTCAAACTTTTCACTTATATGCCAAACAACAAGAACAAGCAATCAATAAAATCATCTTTTCAGGGCATTCATTAACTTTCTGTGATTCCTTTTACTTGTTTCCCAGAACGTGTTCATTGCTGTGATTATAGAAACGTTTGCTGAGATCAGAGTGCAGTTCCAGCAGATGTGGGGGTCCCGGAGCAGCACCACGTCAACAGCTACTACACAGGTAAACCAAACACACTTACGCACATGTGCACAAAAAGCAAGCTTTGGTGTATGACTCATTTCCCATATTTGTTAATCTCTTTGATCAATATGTATGAGCAGATGTAATTAAACCAACTAAAGCAAAAATATCAAAACCTTCAATATCAGTATTTATGATTAAGCTCTGCACAGACCAATACACACCAACGCAGACATCTAAAGGAATTCTTCCCATAATTCCCTGGAGGCTGTGAGTCTGGCTTCCCTGGCCTTCAGCAGGCAGGATATACCCGACAGCAAGCTGTTATTTTTTTTAAATAAATTTGGCTGCTTGTCAGGTGGGGGCCTCGAACGGCACAGAGAGATCTGATTGGGCGGCTGGCAGACTCAAGGGTGAGTCATAGAGGAACGTTGCTGAAAGTGCAACAGACCGAAAGAGAGGAAAAGACAGTGGGTATGTGTGTGTGTGCGTTTGCAGTTCTGTCATTCAGCCTAAATTTGATGTGACTGATCAACTGAAAGGATAGAGAGAATCAATTAACCCTAAATGCTCTTGCTTTCCTGCCTGCAATCCTCTCCTGTGGGGAAACCTGTCCTGTTGATTTTATACAACCATCGCCTACCTAATGTTTGGTGAGAAATTCACACTAACCAAGCTAATGGTGCAAATGCACAGAAAATCTGGAGCGGGGGTGTAGTGTGAAAAGTTGTGTGTGTAATTGTGTGAACTGAGGCATAGTGTCTCTCTCACTGCGCCAGCCACAGTGCCAGAGCCAGTCCTGGAGCAGAGCCTTGGAGGTTGGCATGAATGGAGCTGGAAACACTTTTGGCAGCACAAGAGTGACCTGACCACCATTATTCAAGTCTTATGGCTGTAGAAGTGCCCTCTGGGAAAAGGAAGGGCTATAGCATACAAAATTTATTCAAGCACTTCTTTAAAGGGGGAAATCTCATGAAGAAATATCTGATACACGTGACCTCAAAATGAAGCTAACAAAAAACAAATCGAAGGATCACTGAAATTGTCATTACTGTAATCCAAAATAAATCTTGTTCTTGTTTCTAGAATAATGACAATCAACCAGTCTTAATCCTGGGATATATAAATACTATATAACTAAATCTGTCATTTCATATGCATATGTATTTTATGTTATTTTATTTCTATTATTTAAAAAAAAAGGTTGTTATATGCTATACTATTCAAAAGTTTGCATATTGAGCCTCAAAAGTTTAAATCGGCAGGATTTTTTGATGTTTTGTGGAAGATGTTTACCAAGGCTAAATTTATTTATTTGATCAAAAATACAGTAAAAACAATAATACTGTGAACTTTTTTTTGCATATTTTTGTTTTTTTATTTTAATATATTTTAAAATGACAATTATTTCTGTGATGACAAAGCAGTCATTACTCCAGTCATCAGTTTCACAGGATCCTTCAGAAATTACAATAATATGCTGATTTGATGCTCAAGAAACATTTCCTTGTATTATCAATGTTGATTCTTTGATGAATAGAACATTCAAAACTACAGCGTTATTTGATTGATTATATATATATTGTTGAGTAAGTTCTAAATACTTAAAAAAAAATCTTACTGACACTCAACTCTGTATACACTATATGGGCAAAAGTAGACAAGCCTCTCAATTATTGAATAATTATTAATTATAGAATTTAGTTGTTTCAGTCAAGACCATTACCACAGGTGTAAAGTAGAAGTGTTTAGAAACAGCATCAACTCACTGTCACTGAGTGCTGAGGCTCATGGTGCAAAAAAGTCACTAACGCTCTGCTGATTCCATAGCTCCACACTTCCACTGGCATTAAAATCAGCACAAAACTGTAAATAATAAATAATGCTTAAGAAATGATAATGGTATGGCTATGTGGCCACGGATTCTTAAAATGAAATAGAGTTCAATTGCAAATCTACAGTAAAGCTTTCCAAAAGCAATAAGGCAATTCTCATTCTGAGGACACAAAGTTGAATTGTCTTCAGTAGCATACAGTTTTCCAAGCGCAATGCCATTTATGAAACTTTGAATCGATTCCTTATCTGTAATGTCTGCAGGAAAAACAGTATAATGCAGTCTTTTGCTCTTGGTCTAGGTAAGGCTATTCTAAGGTGCTGCCACTTCACAAGGAGAAATGGCTAAGGAATGTGTGAAAGTTAATTTTCACTGTATTTTTCTACCCATTTGTATTAAAAAGGAAAAGTGTTTTTTTTATTTTTATTTATTTTTTTTTACAAAAAAATTACATTTGTACTGACTAACTTTTTAAGCTTTACAATTTTTACTGTATCTCTGGGTTAACGTTCCTTTAAAATGTCAAGTTTAAAAAAAATGTTGACTGTAGTAAAGAAGTTATATAATGTTTGTACAATTTAGGACTTGTGTTTAATAGAGCAGGTCACAATGTAATTGACACCATAAATATGCAAAAAAGAACAGTAACCCAGGGTTTAGGAATCTAAAGTGTGAAATGTCAAACCTGACTACTTAAAAATTAAAAATGACCCTGAGTTAACAAATACAAATTTGAAAAGCCCAAGAAGGCTCTTCGAATTTGCCCATAGAACTACAGACAGTGCTGTGACCTTGAAAACAAAATAGCCTTTCTGTGTATTCATTTTAATTACATTGAATTGTCTTATTGAAGAAAAATCTCTCAGGGTACACAAAACCTTGGTTTATTGAGTGTTAGACAATGCGACTTGGAATGATGCCTTTAATCTGAAAGAAGTAAAATGAAAATAAGTTTCTCCTGGGGTCTGATGATACTCTTTGGCAAGATTTGCACCATTCCTTTTGTGACTGTCTTATAAAAATAATATAATTCAATAAGGCCCCTTAAGAAGATTACTACATGAATGGCAAAGTTATAATTACAAGTCTATGAGGGGAAACTTTTAAAATATCTATTTATGTAGGTAACCTTTTTAATCTGTCAGAGCTGAAGGGGCATTGTGAGCTTAATGACCGTCATTCCTCATGGGTTTAATTGGTTATCTATTCTTCTGAACTGATAAAAGACAGACATAAGTGGAACAGCCGCAGTGCACATTAGGAAGAGCCATAAGCACACTTTCACTTCTGTGCTGATGGGTGGGGATGTGAACAATGGGAGGTGGGGTGGGGGGGCAAAATGCGGTCTGAAGCTTGATATATGTTAGGAAAATGCACAGCAACATTTAATTTGGAACACAGACATTCATGCCATGTAACATCCTATACCTTTTGTGCTGTGGCCATGAATAATACATCAAATTATGTGGTTTGTTGAAGAGAGGTGGGCTATTAGTTTTCTAAACAATCAGTTTTATTTAGATTTTCACATGGTGGACAATAACAAGGCGTCAAGTACAGAGCCGTCTGACAGTTCTGGGCTGTGTACATATGGATATGGGTAGCCTCTGTTGTTTGCCAGATTCAAGGTGCCTGCTGTAACATCCCTCCCTCCTCTAGTCCCTGCTGTCTCCGCCGCTGTCTCCTCGTATCTGTCATGGTGAAGTCATGGCGCATTTAGATTCTGAAATGTGAATAGATGCTCGGTGGATCATGAAGGCAATTTCTTGTGACCTTGCCTGTGTTTATAAAATGGTTATGAAGTTGGTGGAGAATTCCATTGAATATCATGTAATTGACAGTTGTTTATAAGATTGTCAATTGTCCTTGATGCCAACAAGTTTGTTTTCCCCCAACTTATTTGTTATCAAATATGCATTTGTGTGTGTGTAGTAACTGACCAAAACGCCAATCATTCACAGTTGTTAACAATTTTCCCTCTCTTTCTCCTTTCTTTTCCTCTCTTTCCATCTCTCCTCCTGGTGGCAGATGTTTCATGAGGATGCGTCTGGAGGATGGCAGCTCGTGGCGGTGGACGTGAATAAACCACATGGCCGGGCGCCTGCTTGCCTCCAGGTACCAGACATGTGATTTAATGGCACTGACCGACCGTCAGCACACCCTCAGTATTGCCTGACTGCCACATCTAATGCCACGTTGCTGTGTGGGAGTGTAAGAAATGTGCTGCAGGCGGCCTGAACGCAATAGCCACATTTAGATTTCGCTCAAACTAGCTGGTATGATTTTGACAAAGTATGAATAGACTGTGGAATGAACAGAGCAAAGTTTGCCTTCCCCCCTTTTGTGAGCCCAATTTAGCACATGCACAACACACAATCTTACATACCCACCTATTCGGATCATTCTTATGCTTAATATCTCTGCAGAAGGATGATCATTTCATTGTTTTTCCCTTGTATTTTACTTTTAATCAACATGAAATAAATACTGAGCCATTTACGTTCCATTTACCATGTTCCTGGTCTTATTCTGCATGAGCTTCAGGACATGGTATTGCAAAGAAAAATAGATTTGCAAATGCCATTTCAGACTGACTTTAACAGACAAAAACTCAAATGGCTTATTATATTGAAATAATGTGCCAATGTCATTTTTAAGCATTTTGACGCTGATATTGCAGAGAAATTATGAATTGGATTTGAATGGTCATAGAATAGAGTGGGCTTTTGATGGTTGATAATGTCATAATAACGGAAAGGACAGCATCTGGAGAGAGTCTAATGGCACTTAAACCAGTCCTGACTTTTAGATCTGCCTACACAGAGGGAGAGAGAGATCATCAGTGAAAATATGTCCTCAGCGGAGTCACATAAAAGTTAATATTCAAAAATACAATTTAATGCATCACATTTGGGTTAAGATTTGACAGTATAATTCTGGTGAAAAGCTTGCGTTTTGTTCTAACATGGCTTTTCAGCTGTAGAGCTGAAAGCATTTGAAAATATTCAGTGCAAGTAAAAATGACCAAAGACTGGCATTTAATGACATTTCTGGGGCCAGGGTTCTGTGAGGTGAAGCCATCAGGTAAAGGAAAGCTTTTGTATTTCCTCGGAGAGGGGCAAAGGTTACAGGGGGTTGGATGGGGTGAGCAAGAGAGAGAACGCAGCAAGTGGGTTGAGGTGTAGTTCATCATAGACTTCAATCACAATGGCTTTCAGCACAATGCAATGGTCTGTGAAAAATAGGTTGGTCTGTGTTTATACATCCAAAAAATACATGGAATGATTACATAGGTAAAGAAATCAAATATATACATATTGCCAGCACCTGTTACATGAAAAAAACAGAATAGTTTAATTTTTGTACAGTAATACAAAAGACAAAAAGGCAATAAAAATAATAATTTCTGCAGCAGATATACTGTGTCAGTTTCAGCTGTCAGTATGCATAATTAGCCATAATGTCATAACGCAGCAGTATAGACTATGTTTGTATGTTTCTAGTGTTGGCAGGCTATAGCTTGTTTTTTCTCATATATTTAAACTGGAAGCAATGGCTATTCTGTATTTGGTTGTTTCATTATATGGTTAAGGTTAATGAGGTCTGCTTGATCTCTTATCCAAAGGCCACCTTGGAGTTAATTAGGCATCTGCATTTTCTTATGTTATAATTGCACTACAGCTATTCTCATAGATTCTTTAAGTTCTTCAAGCGAATGATTTCTTGTCTCGAGTTTTGCACTTGTTCTCACTGAAAACTTTTTTTTTAATAAGTATCAATTCAAACTCTAGATATGAATGTCTCAAAAATAATACATGTTTCAGTAGAGTTTAAATCCTGACCTTTACAGTAGGGGATTTGTAGTTTTACTTTAATAGCAGAAAAATCAGTTGAGTCTGCATATTACTTTACAGATTTTTTTTTCAGACTGTGACAATAGTCCTTGATAGGACTATTTTTTGTTATACTTGGAGATAAGAACATAGTAATTGTATGATAATGTATTGTTGCACGGTGCTTGTAATGTTAATTTCTGGTTAAGACAAAAACTCTAATACAGAAAGTATTTATCTCTAGACATGGTATCATGTTGTGTCTAGTCAAAACAGTGTCTATTTGTCTTTTTTCATGCTATAAATTTGGTTAATGTGTTAGATATCAAATAGTTAAAGAATCTTTTTTTTTTCATTAAATGGGTCAAAACAATTGAAACTTTCTTAAAATATCTTCTCACACTGAAGAAAGAAAATCAAAGAGGTTTGGAATGACATGAGAGTGAGCAAATGATGACCGAATTTTTTATTTTTGGGCAAATCGTCCTTTTAATGTGAAAGTTTTCACAGTAAAATGATCTATTCTGATAGCCACATTAACATCTTGGACTAAACGTACAGTAGATTGAGCTTAACACAGATGGTTAGTCATTTAGAATAACAATACAGTTCAATGAAGAGCAGATCCCTAATCATGCAGTATCTTTCCCATTCTGCAACTCTGTGTTGAAATCTTCAGACGTTATGATTGATAACCCCTTTAATCAGAAGGTGCTGCCCATAGAGGAAACACCTTGGCTTCTGCAGTTACCCGTTATGCACCCACGCAAGGTTATTTACATAGAGGAAAGCCTCCATTACCCCACCTCTGACCTTGCAACACTCATTTCTCCCAAGGGACCTATTTCTCCCAGCCATAAGCATGCCT
>JAUZSZ010000104.1:20468790-20479950 GCA_034780575.1 Labeobarbus marequensis | reverse complement strand
TACGTCGTTTCATAAATAACAGGCAACGAAAATTCACATTTACTCACAAGCTTGTTTTAAACATTTATTATTTATGACATTCTCATCATTAACTTTTGTTGTAAGTGTAGCCTACTCAGCAATCAATACGACTGAATTATTTTTAAAGACACTCTTGAATACGGTCTGTTCGTCCAACACAATTCAGAGGTAAATGTTGGGATGTCGTAAATCTCAATTAGAATGCATATATTGTAATGCTTCTGTCACATTAACCGGCATACATCGTGGTTCCATTCATTCCAAATTAAGACCCTTGACAAAGCTGACAGGCATGATGGCTTATGCAGGAAATCACAACACTTTCAGTTACTACATGTGCAGGAGACAGACGCGAAGAGAGATGCACATGCTTTATATACATAAAAATAATAAAATATTGTGAATTTATTTATTTATTCCTTTTTGAAGGTTTGATAAACTTGGGTATGCAGTTTTACCAGAAATGCCTGACCAATGACGTTGATAAATTTCAAATGTATTCAGGATGTTTTAATCTATAGTTTTAGTGTTGTTAGAAAAGCATGTGACTTCAAAAATTTGTGAGCAGATTTGTTAATTTTTTGTTGAGGTTTAAGGGTGGGGCTGTTTAACCTTCTGCTGTACTTTGGTAATTAGTTTTTGAAATAATTATTTGGAATATGGTAACAGTTGCCCTGAAGCATTTTAAAAGATGTCTTTGAATTAAGACATGTTAAATCAATGGCATACACTTCCTGCTGAGTTCAACATGGACTCTAAAAGGGCGTGGACGTGCTTCATGACACACGTAAAGCACACACAAACAAACATGAGATGAAATTATGTGAAAAGTAGTATGTTTCTTATACATTATTCTTAAAAAAAAAAAAAAAACTTGGGGAAAAAATGAAGATATAACATAACATTATAAAGAATCATGTCACAGAACGCTTTTTGGAAATATTATTGACAGACTTTTTTCTAAAATATATCAAGGGGCGCTTCTTCTCTTCTGTACTTTCTGCACAGGAATCAGTTTCTGACAGCGCCCAGTGGACCGAAGATCTAATGTTCAAAATTGCGTTGGTAAAATACATTTGTTGCATTTAAATGTATTTTGTAAAGCATGATGTTAATTATGTAAAATTATATTACGATAAATCCATCTGGATAAAGCAGGTTACTAGAAAGAATTTCATGAACGTAGGCGTTTGCAATTTCTGTTTATTAGGGCGTAAAGCCTCATCGTTTGTTTGGTTGAATAAAAACTACATGTAAGATTTTGTTTTATGTATCTAATAATTTAGTTTTACTTGTATGCACTGCAAAAATTTGAAACAAATAAGTGTGGTATAGCATATGTTTATTTGTACTTGTAATTTTATTTCCATTGTCCCAATTTTATCCTGAGTCTATTCTATGTCAACATAATGAAACGATTTATTCGTCCGAAGAAAATGAATTTTATTTTTGCTGAATTCATGCTTGACAAGGTTTTATTTTTTTATGTATTTAATTGTATAATTTGAATTGAATTTCTAAATATATTTCAAACGTTGTGTGGGGGTGTTGCACAATATGCTCCATGAGTGTAGTGTCACTGGTTTGTGCAAAGAGAAAAACAACATCCTTCCACGTGTGCGTGCGTGCATGTGTGTGTCTCGGTAAACAGATTTGCCTGTAACTTTGTGAGCACAACTTTCTGGAGTGAACAGTGATGAAGAGAGTGAGGGGGCGGAACCCCGCTGAGCCTCTGCGCTGAAAGACAGCCAATCGCTTCGTTCTCTTAACTGCCAGTCACCGAAATCTGTCCAATACCCGCAGTGCCATTTCTAAACTCTATTCCCCACTGTGTCCTCCAACTGTTGTATGTTCTGCCAATCGCTTGAGGACAGAGTGGGAAAAGGAGCAAGCAGAGTTAGAGGCAGGACAAAAGAAGTTCTATAGACGGCCGTATACATATATTTTAATGGTTTCAGAAGGCCCGTAGTTGGCGAAAACAATAGCGGTGAGCGTGGACATGACAGCGTAGTGATGGAGCCCCCTTTAAGCAAGAGGAATTCGGCGATAAGATTAGCGGATTTGGCATCGACTCGAGCCCTTCCTCATCAGAATATGACAGGCTTCCCGGGGATAGGGGGGCATCACCCGCACTCCCACCATGCCCACCTCCACCCTGGGGAGATGGGCAACGACCCCGGAGTGGCTCTCACTCCATTTGGACCCGAGCACATGGCACAGACCAATGCTCTCAAACTTAGTCCCTCTCAGCCTGTTCAAAGCCATCCCGAAGCCCAGACCGCGGCATCTTTCACGTCTTCTCAGACCACAGTTGGTTTCCCCGTGGCTCACCCCCACACAGGCTACACCACCAGCAGGGACTTCATCCTCAGGAGAGAGCTCTCAGCCTCTGCTATGCATGCACTTGGCGACCAGCATAGTTCCGCCTCCTCCCCTCATCACCATGGCATGTTCATTTCCCCAACAGGTGCTTATGGGCACGCGGAAGGTGGTGCCCATCCACTTTTCTCTGGACTGCACGAGCAAGCGGCCCCAGGTGCCCACCACCACCACCACCATGCCCTCAACGGGCAGATGCGTCTGGGTCTACCGGGGGACATCTACGGCAGGCCAGAGCACTTCGGCCACAGGCCCGAGCACTATGGATCTTCTTCTCTGCACAGCTACAACTCCATGAACTTAAATGTGAACCTCGCCACGGCTCCTCACGGAGCCACGGGGGCGTTTTTGCGATACATGCGGCAGCCCATCAAGCAAGAGCTCATCTGCAAGTGGATTGACCAGGAGCAGACGTCCAAGAAGCCCTGCTCCAAAACTTTCAGCACCATGCACGAGCTCGTCAACCATGTCACGGTGGAGCACGTCGGGGGACCGGAGCAGAGCAGTCACGTCTGCTTCTGGGAAGAGTGTCCGCGCGAGGGAAAGGCGTTTAAAGCCAAGTACAAACTAATCAATCACATCCGCGTGCACACGGGCGAGAAGCCGTTTCCGTGCCCCTTTCCCGGTTGTGGCAAAGTGTTCGCGCGCTCGGAAAATCTCAAGATTCACAAGAGGACGCACACAGGTTAGTGAAAAGTCGACCGATTCTTTGAAAAAACTTTAGTGGTCTGTTATTGAACGTGTTTGTGCTACTTGTCAGATAATCGAATTTTCCTGTACGAAACGTTATTTAGCCTACTATGGGGGAACAAAATCACTTTTTTTTTTGTCCCCCGCCTCATGCACAAATATCCCCCATTCATACAGAACCAAGGTTAAGGAGGCTGTTTGTTTATTTACAGTGCCTATTCGCCAAGCAAAAGTATCCCTTGGTGTCGCTAAGCGTCATGAACTTACTTCGAAAATGCAGCGAGAGATCGACGTGCATGTGGTTGCTGCTTGTACATATGGAATAAGCACTTCCGACACCATGCTGCTATGAGCAGACCAGTGTTTTTGCATCTTTTTTCTTTGATGCATGCGATTTTATATCAAGGAGAGGTGCAAAAACGTTAGGGTGAAGACATCAGGCTGCAGTTTGAATGCTACGTGTTTAACGTAAAAAAAATAAATAAAATAAATAACGAGCAAAACAGGGAAAATACGAATTGTTTTATAGGCTGCAGGTAAAATAGTAACACGAAGTTTTCGGCACGTGTTTGTCTTCTTTAAAGCCACAGGGAATTACAAACAGTGTCTGAATAGATCCATACTAATGTAAATATGGAGAATGGGTCAGCCATGAGGCATCTACTGCATTGTGATTAACCAAACTATGAAGGCCTCTACTTCTGATGTTCTTCTAATGTATTCTGACAAAATGATATGCGTGTGCTGTGCATGATATTAAATTAGATATTTAATATTATGGTATTTAATAGATAAGCTCTTTCTCCAGGTACGAAAATATACACTCACGTAACAGTTTGTTATTGCAAGTTGTTAAAAAAGTTGCAGGTATTGTTTAGGTTATTTAACTGTATATCTGTATCATGTTATGCTAACAACACCTGCTGACGTAAATTGCGCCCTGAATATGTAGGCTAGCGTGTTAAACCCACCTAGAGTATACATTGATAAGGGTCGTAACATGGTGGTATCTTAAATCATCATTGATATGTGTAAAAGTCAGCTTTTTTCCCCGGAATGACACAGTGAATCAGTGCAACGTGTAAAGTAATTTTGATATGATTTGGATATCTTGTAAACCCGGGTCAGTTCTTTTACTCCAAGCAATCTGATGCATATGGTGGGCCGAAATGTTTTCAGTAGTTGACTCAGTTGCATATCCAGTAAAAATAATAATAATAAAAAAAAGAGTTTTGGCAAGTTTTAGTCAGAGAAAATGAGAGCGTTTACAGAGTGGTTGCATAAGTCATGTGGTGCGCCTGAACATTCCATATATAATAGCAGAAAATGAGTACTGTGGGGTTACAGTGATAATGTTGTGATTTTCAAAACGAAACCATCCATTACTAGTGCTTGCTGAGAATGCATCATCCATTAGCTATTATTTTCTTGTAAACAAGAAAACGTAAAATATGTATGGGTGATTTTTATATCTAATTGCTCTGTTTTTTCTTCTTTGCCAGGTGAGAAGCCATTCAAATGTGAGTTTGATGGCTGTGACAGGAAATTTGCAAACAGCAGTGACAGGAAGAAGCACTCTCACGTCCACACGAGCGATAAGCCTTACTTCTGTAAAGTGAGGGGTTGTGACAAGTCGTACACACACCCGAGCTCCCTGCGCAAACACATGAAGGTTCACTGCAAGTCTCCTCCGCCCCCTTCAGCCAACACGAGCTCCTCTTACCATCCCTCGTCCACGACGATCGGTGATGCCCTCTCACCAAACCTGGAGCCCCACAGGAACCGTTCGTCGAACCTTTCGCCTCAGGTGACCAACTTAAACGAATGGTACGTGTGCCAAGGGAGTGCTGGACCAAACAATCTACACACCCCCTCCAGCGATGTGCCACCGTCGGAATCCGACGACGAGGACTCTTTCAGACACACAGATCCAAGGGCAATGCTCTGATGTGAACAGCAAGGAATACATTCATTATAAATGCTCCACATAATAATAATAATAATAATAAAACATCAAATTCAAGGGTTGCAATTCGAAGAAGTGGACCACCTATGGATGTCAGTGGGTGAAGAGATTTTGCCCCCCGTTTTGCCCTTAAAACATGCTCAGAGCATTGACGCAATTTATGTTTCATATGATAAGCAGTTGTAACTTTCCACATGAAAAATCGACTTGTACATTTTTTTAAGATTTTACCTGACTTGTCGAGATCAAATAACATTGATTTATCAATTATGTTTAGGCTGTTTTTTTTATATTACACCCCTTTTGTTGCACAGAAATCTTTTTATAGATAATCGTTTTACACGTTAAATGTCTGAGGGGCAAAAATTGCAGTGACAATTTTAAGTTTTTACTTGTATATTGTCAGTGTCAAAAAATGAATGGGTGGAGTCTTTGTTAAAGTTTATACATTAATTGCGATCAGGACGGTTTTTGTGATATTTAAAATATTTAAACTTATATTTTATGCAAAATCAATGTAACTCTGATCAAAGAGTACGAAATATGTCCACTGAGACCCTAAATAATGTATCGTTGACAGGCCTATCCCTGACTGATTTGTAAATAGTATATGGTATTGATGCTTGTGAATGTTTTCGTAGCGTCTCAACAAGTTTTGTACATTGTAATTTATTTGCTGGTATTAATGTTGGTCTGGAAGTACAGATACACCAAAGAATAATATAATTTTGGTGAAAAGAAGTGATGCTTTTTATCGTGTTCTGTAAAAAGGTCTTACTTGAATAGGCTGTATAATGTGAAGAATCTTTCGCATGAACCGTGTAGGAACTCTTTCTGTTGAGGTGCATGATGGTGTTGGAAAAAAGAAGAAAAAAGAAAAAAAAAAACCTAAGAAGGTTGTGAAGAAATGTGATGTTTGTGTATAGATATATGGAAAACTTGAATAAAAGGCAGGACGTGTAAATATGGTCTTTTCAGTAAAAAGGCCTTGATTCATTCTTTGATCAGTGTGCGTAGTTCATGTAAAATTCAGCAGATTTCAAAGTTATGATTTAAACTAATCATCCAATGAATATCACTGTTGCGGTAAGCAGTAAGCCTGATGCTAAATTGTCTGTAAAAGTTGGGACAGTAAAGCTAACCAAACGAAACAGCAAAGTTCTACAAAACACTTTCTAGACTTTTTTTTTTTTGAATGAATGAAAATATTCCTCGGCCATTCAGTGTCATTTCAAAAGGGAACCATCACTTAACTAATAGTACACGTTATGAAAGGTAGAATAGCACAAAGCCATCAATGCATGAATCATTCATGGGAATATAAGACATAAAAGCTGCCCGACAATAAGAAGAAAGTTGTATGGAGAATATGAAACAAAGTCCCCCATCTCATTTCCTTCATTAAAACGCACAATAACAGTTTCAAAGTGCCCCTGTCTCAGACTATAGGCTCAGAATTGACCAGCGCAAGTCCTGGACCACTTCAAAGAGCTCCACAACAGAACGGAAGACTGCACGGTGCGTTAGGATTTCTATGGGTGCCATTTGAATATTTATGGTAGAAAACCTACTAACTGCCGCTAAATGGTCAATCATCAAACAGAAACCTCTCTCACGAACCGTCTTGTCCCTTAAAATCGGCGGGTTCGGTATTTTATATCAGCGCAGATACATACAGGCATCCTGGACATTTCATATGGCGGGTGGAAAATGTGTGAAGAAAGTTCTAAAACGCCTCCTAAGAAAGTTTGACTTATTTTCATGCTAATGAACATCACGCTAACCCCTATGGAATAAAGCACACAAGTTGCTGACTCGTTGGAGACTGTAAATCTAGCGTTTTGTGTCAGTGAAACGCCCCATAAATAGTGTGAAGTTCAAGGGCGCTTCATAAAGCGCGTGTGTGTTTACCGGGCACTGGAAAAGGCCACTTCAACTGGAAACACTCTGTTAAGATACAGTCGCACTGACCTTTAGTTTCATGCTACGTTAGAGCAGTCAATTCGCTCTTTGTCGGAATCGCTCATATTTTTGTTCCTAAATCTTTGAAATCCCTCGGGCGCATTAACTTTTAATTCGTAAATAAGCGCGCTCTCTGCCCATCTTTTGTCCACGAACTATTATTTGCTCAAGGAAAGAATGATCTTCTATTTATTTAAAACAAGTGCCCTTTGAATAGTGCAAAATAAACACGGTGAAAAATAACCAAAGAGATAGTCCCCTCGGACTGAAAAGGGGGGACTTCATAAAAGCTGCAGCAGTCACAGCTGAATGGGAGACGCTTTGAAGTAGAACTTATTATCTGAGGAATACTTTTCGGTCGTCCTAACGACGCTATTGAATCGAAAAGCTACCCCCTTTGTCAGCGATTTGTTCTCCTTTAGTGCAATGCCCGTGGAAATCACTTACATGGTCTACCTTAACATGCAGCCTGCAAATCAGTAACTCCAAGAGTCAGACTCTCAGACGCCACTTTTCAAAAGACAAAGCAGAAGTCAGTGTGAAAACGCAGCGAGTTCTCTCCCGTTTTGCCTTTATTGGACAGAATGATCACATCAGAGGAGGCTGTTTACTACAGTCTAGTCAGATTTCACACCGTCAGCTTCTCATTATGCGTTTGACGAGGGTTCAAAGTACCCGAGTCATTGTGCACTCTGTTTTAAGCGACGCACAAAGAGCACTTGCAATGAAAAGAAAACATTAAACTTTGCCATACTTTCTCCATTAGCAAAAGTGCACTTCACACTTTATCTGTTTGAACGTCGCACATATGTTCAACTCGCACGGCCAGATTTCATCTGCGAGCTTGCAAAGTCTCAGAGGTACATTACGGCACTAAAATATTTGGCATAGTGTGTGAGTGTCTGTAGGGAGAGAGAGAGACAAGTGCAATATATTAAATGACACAAATATATCGTATTAAATGAGCATGGTTGTTATAATTTCTGTTTTAGTTTTGGTCCACCTCCAAGCTAAGGATTATTAAAATTGTACACTTGTGAACCAGGTTTAAGATTGAATCTATTTTTATCAGTAAAAAAAAAAAAGGATGCTTACTTGTAAAAAAATTTTAATCATAAAATATTGTGAAATACAATTCTAATCAATCTGAGCAAAACATTTTATTCGTAAAATGATGTGACGCTTTATAAATTATTTTACTCTTTAAACTTTAAATCCCGTTATTAAATCAGATTTGAGACATTGTTAAAATATTAGTCTAGCATTAAAAAAGCCTTAAACAAATGTTTGTTTGTTTGTTTTTTAGTTGGACACTTCAAAGACAGCCACGAGAGAGAGAAAAATGCACGAATAAACATTTTAAAAGAACCAAACTTTTCTCCTCCAAACATTTCAAAATAATAACAACTTGAAGTATGCGAGGTATTATTAACATCCGTTGAGTGTTTTACCACAGTATGCTTTGAAGACCAAGAAAACTGGGCACATATTCATTCTCCAGGCACTCTGCCAAACTCTTCCAAGCACCCTACCTGCCTACTATCTTAAGTTTCCCGAATAAGTGAGAAAACACAATCCAGTTGCAGCTGCAGGGCTGCGTGTTTCCTCCCTGCACTCCGAGACTGAACTCTAAAACACGGACAAGAAAACCTTTGACGCATGGGCGAAAACTCATGGGGTGTTTATACAGTGCAACGTGAGTACATGTTTTATGAGCCTAACTCTGAAGAAAAAAGGTTGCTGGATGCTTTTATCGTTGTAACTAAGAGTCGTTTAGCGCACTTATTGATTAGGTGTTGTGCTTGTCCTTCGTGCATGTGTCTAAAGAAGAGGCTGTTGAGAAAGTTTGCCGTCCCTTTAAGTTAGAGGCCGGATGAGTAGTTGTTTGCTATTTGCTCTGAAAGCTCGAGCCCGAATCAGACAGCTGTGAGTTCACCTATTAGCCCCGATGTCTTTCCCAAAAGATTGCTTGAGTTAAACATCTGACAATGAGCGCTCAGGGGTGCCGCTCGCCTGACCTCCACTCGCTTTTAATAGTTTCATAGGAACTTCATTAAATCAATTACTCCACGAGCACATCATCATTTATTTGTACTTATCTCTCGAAACATTCTTTGCTAACACTTTCATGAGCAAGTCAGTAACAAACATGATCAAAAAACTCTTTACAGATCAGTTAGCTAAATACACATTTAAAAACACACGAATTCAAGTTTGAGACATTTCTAATGACCTGTTTGTTAATATTATATTCAGTATAATTAAAAGTATTATAACGTGTTACACATTTTTGCGGCAACATACATACATTTTAAGAGCCTGTATTTGTTTTGTTTTTTTAGAGTTTGTAAGCTCTGTAATACAGAATTAGTTTGCTACATTTAGGACATTTACTTTCACAGTTTAGATTTAAAGTTTCTTGTGTACCTTTTAGATTTTGTGTAGTTCTCGTAACATTGTTTTTGAATGAGTGTGCATGCCCGGTTGGAACAGGTCTTGATATTCCGGTAAATTTAGAGGGAAAAAATATTGCAAAAAGTATCATTTAAGATTAACCAGCAGAAAAGTGTCAGTGTGAACTGACTGCAAAGTTTGTTTTAAAAATACTAATTGTAAGAAATTAGTCAATACTTGTATCTTGATGTAACCTATATTAAAATAATAAAAATATGTGTAAGTAAACTGACAGCCATGTATAGTAAAGAAAATAGTTATTTGGGGATTTCATTACCTCGGGTAGTGATATTAGTGACATTACTGATCATGTAATTTTTTAATTATACAGTGTTTACTAATGGTTCATCTTGTGGACACATCATGTGTAAAGAAAAAATTACAAGATCTTGATAAAAAACAAGATAAAATTTTAATTTAAACCTCAGCATATGCACCACAGAGATGAACCCTTTCATCCTTAACACATATGAATCATCTTGCCTGTCTGCATGAGACAACTGTCATAATATCTGGTCTCTCCTCAACATCTGTGGGCCTCCAAACTTGGTGCTGGTCCAAATATGGATCCCCAGGATTAGGAGGCTTTCCAAGGCACTTGGTGATGAGAGCAAGGTCGTCCACGGACATGTCCAGGAGCCAGAGCTCTACACCTGGTCCGTTCAGCATATGCAGCACATGAACCAAACCTCAGAGCCACGCGACCACTTCTCTGCTTGCCTTGTATTTGACAGGTCCTGTTTAAATGTCTCTAAACGCAGGTCTGGACTTCTAATAGAAAAACACTCCATCCATGTGGCAAATGTTCAGAAGCATTAGCGGGCCGGACCTTGACATGAAAGGATGTCAATGTCTTATATAAAAACAGTTTAATCTAAAAAACATATCTTCTTCAGTTTTCTTAAATGAGGACAGTGGACACAGTTAAAGTTAATGCATATGTTCTGTTTACCAGTGTTGTTTGTTGACGTATAAGACCATGCAAGTAAATTGAAAAATGTATAATTTTATACATTTAGTAAGTTACATTTTGAGTAATACAAAAAGTTATTTTACTTTATATTATGTAATATGAAGTATTTTGGATAATTAAAATAATACACTGCAGCAACATGAGCAAAATAAATACATAAAAAGAGAAAAATGAAAATGGAGGACTTTGTACTATACAGTTTCATATTGCCTCACTAAATATTCATAAAACAGATTAAGTTAAAAAGTTAAAATTAAAAGACCCGTTCCTAACTGCACATAGCCTTTCAAAAAATAATAAAAATACTTAAAAAAAAAAATAAATAAATAAATAAATAAATAAAATAAAAATAAACAAATAAGTAGCTTTTAGGGTAGTGGGATATCACAGGTTAAAAAGTACAATTAAAAATATATTCATATTACATTTTTTAGATTTATAAATATTTAGCAGTAAAAAATTCTCTAATGAAAAAATAGGAGGATATTTTGACGCACAAATAACGTGTATTCATGTAACAGCATTGGCTTCCCATTTTGATTTTACGTCCTGTAGATGCTGATCCATTCCACATCTGATGAACTACCATGAGCAACACATCAGAGTCGTGCCTCTGAAAACAGCATCTTTCATAGAGTAAAAGGTCAACATTCAGTGAGAGGAAATCATCCTGCACAGCTGGACAACCACAGTGCTGGATCATCTCAGTAAGAGA
>JAUZSZ010000104.1:20214539-20224910 GCA_034780575.1 Labeobarbus marequensis | reverse complement strand
TGCCTCACTCTCGCTCAGGCAATATCCCCATTTTAGCTGACAAAATGTAGGACATCATGTAAAAATATCTAAATTTTCTCTCCCTTCCCTTCCAATAACATTCATATCAGAGTCCTTGGGAAAAAAGCCAAGTGTGTTTGTAATGGTGCAGGGATTAGGGGCTATGTGACAGCATTTGCATTTATCACGTTGTTTAAGTAGATCATGAATTGCATGTATTCTTTTATGTGGGTCATTTGGTGAGCTTGGGCCATCCATTTCTTTGTCCTTGAATCAATGAAATATACAGAAAAATTGCGGTTTTTTTCCCCGGACGAATATAAATCAAGAGTTATACACTGTCTTTTAATGTCTTTGACAGATATAGGCCATGTACTCTAACTTTGTTTCTGCCTTCTTTTTTTTTTTTTCGAGGTTGTAATTTTCAGGGGGGAGAAAAAATCTGACAATTATAAATACACAGACCTTACGTCTTTTCAAGAGATGAGCATTTAGACCAGAGAACTCCTAAAATAAATGGAATGAAATACTAATTAAAACTTAGGTGTACATCGTATAATTTAAAATGTTTTTTTGTTGTCGCGCATTGGCATTGGTCTTTACATAGCATTTAATCTATCTAGACAGGCGCTGGAATAATGCCAGTTGTTTTCCCACATTCACACACAAAAGTAAAGAAAACCTCTCTCCCAGGATAGAGTTTATCACCTCCATCTGACCTATTCTGTGTCATTAAGGTAGAAATAACAGAAACACCACAGGAACTAAAGCCTTTTGCCATAAAAAAACTATTTATTACATTAATGTAACCTGACATCATTAACACAATAACCATGTCAGGATAATCGCGTGAAAATCAGACTTTCTGTGGAACATAAAAGAAGATATTTTGAGAAATGTCTCTGTGTAATCCATACAACGGAAGTCAATTGGTTCCAGTGTAGTTTGGCTTCCAATATTCTTTAATATATCTTCTTTTGCGTGAGTCACAAAGGTTTTCATTTTGGGGTGGATTATCCCTTTATTAATGCACTATCCAACTCCTAAAACAACAGGAAACTTAGTTGAGATTGAGCCTTTCTACACATATTATTATTATTAAAGGCTCTCAGATTTTTGACAAGAAACTCCCAAATGACTTAAATTAATGCAAAATGACTTAATCCTATAATAGCATTTAAATATAACCCAAAACATGACATTATTTATGCATGATTATCAATTAACCACTCTTGAACATTGGCAAAAAAAGAAAAGAAAAGAAAAAAACCTCTTTGAAAAGAAATGTAAAATATAATACAACAGGGTTTTTTGACCCCCCAAAAGCAATGTAAAACCACAGTTGCTTTTGAAGAAAAACACAAAATTGTTTCTCCTCCAGTTGCTCTACAGGAGAGACAACAATGTGTCTTTTTTGATCACATGCCTGAAGAGGAGTATCTCTCCCTTCATCCCCTTTGAAAATCAACACCGAACTGCAAACGGTTGGAAACAGTTTATGAACATTTCAACAATCAAATCCCTCCTTTTACATCAAAAAGCAGCCCAATTCATTTCTGATCTCTATCCAAGTTCAAAGGCAAACTTAAAGTGATACTTCAAAGAAGCGTGTAATCAAAGACGCACAGCTGTTAAAACAATCTTTTGTTAGTTCATTGTCTTCAAACCAGACTCTTCACGAATCCATAAACGAAAGGAAACAGAATCAAATAAGTAACGCTGGGAAGCTTTGGTGTCTGGCTGAACAATATTTCTTACCAGAGATTTATGTCTATTTACAGCACCGTGAAATAATACAATAAACAAAGTACAGGCTTGCAGTTCGGTGCAAATTAAGAGGTTCAAGCTGAGCCTTTTTGACAGATAAAGCTCTCTGAGCGGGGGCTGCGTTTTCATACGTGTACCAGCCTGCAATATGAACCCATCTGAGATATGATCAGATTCATTTTGACAGGTAAAGCCCAGTGTTCTGCAGATAATTCCCCTGCACACAAGTCATATAATATTTGTATGCTTTATTCAATGAAGGATGACGTTTTCTTCTCGTCTTTTTCCTTTTAACAAAACCCCTGTATATTTAGTTGTTCGATTTTCTTCAAAATAGCACTGTGAAACCCAATGCTATCGTCTTATAAAAACGGACTGTACAGGAATTTTAATGCTGTCTGAGGGGGAAAATGAGAGAACAGAAAGGAAATCGACTTAATTTTTTAATACACTTTAACACCTTGCTTTAATCCGACGCTAATGTCCATTGTCAAGGGTTACCAGCGAGATATCGTGAGCAGCTGTCAATCAAGAGCTTGGTCAAATTAAAGCACAGTTCCATTAAGTTACGAATGGAACCTGGAGGTCCGCTGTGAATCAGTCATATCCCAGCCACTGTTATGCTTATTACAGCCAAACATTAGACTGACCTTATTAGAGCTTCTGTATTTAGATAATACACGCTGGCTTATAGTCATAGATGTGTTATGGCCAATGTGTGTTTTATCTTTGTAATTTAAGTTGAAACGTCCTACTTTGTGTTTCTACTTTGCAATTTTGTTTAGTTTGTCTCTGTGGACGGAAAGGATTTATTCATAATAGATACGAAATTACTGAACATCACTAACCTGAGTTGGGAGTGTCGTCACACAGGGATGCCCAAGATACCATGCAAGGAAGAAAGAGAAAAAAGTTAAGAGTTAGTGGAAACATAAAGCAGTGTCCTTTTGAAACACAAAATAACGTCTAATAATCTCAGAGTCTCTTTGTTTTTCCATGCATGTTGCTGCAAGAATCCCACCGCAAAGGTACATGTAAAACATCTCCCACGTGGGCAGCAAGAAAATGAGGTGGCAGCATCTCTTTTTGAATGCTGATTTTGGCACCTTTCTAGGGAGTCATGTGAAAGAATAATTCACAGGTAACACTTTACAATAAGCTTTGTTAAATATTTAATGCATTAACTATCATTAACTAACAATGAGCAATACATTTGTTACAATATTGTTCAGCAGCAAGTCTTTGTTAATGTTAGTTAATAAAAACAGCTTTTCTTTGTTAGTCCATGTTAGCTCGGCTCTATTAAATATCATTAACAGATACAACTTGTGATAGTAATAATTATTATTATGTTATTAAAAGTTAAAAATAAGGTTTAATCACAATTAATAAATGCTTTATAACTATTTTCCATTGTTAGTCTATTTTAACTAATGCCAACTGTGTTACCAATTCATGATAGCAAAGTGGAGCTCGGTTAGGAGAACACTCGGAAAGAATAATAATGAGAGTGATAATACTGAGAAACGTTACTTGAGCACCAAATCAGCAAATCAGAATGCTATCTGAAGGCTCACGTGACACTTAAGAGTGGAGTAATGGCTGCAGAAAATTCAGCTTTGCCATCACAGTAATCTTACTGACCCCAAAAAGATTCAGAAATATTTTCAGAGCACATACATATTGTGTCATGTTCTGAACTTCCCAGCACAAAATACTAGATCAATGTCAGTGTAATTAACTGATGTTGAAGCTTAAAGTCAACATGAAATCCATATTTACTTTCTAAATGTACTTTTATCATTTACACGGGAATAATGCTGGATACTCAAGCACTGCTGTACCAAACTTGCTAAACTGTAGTAGAAAAATGACTTGGCAATTCGAAACGGCAATTCGCATGGACTTTAACCGATGGAAAGTATTTCCAAATGTCTTTTAATAACTGTCTCTCAACTTCTCTTCTTGATATTATTTCCCTTAACGTTTGGGTACCATAAATTAAGTCCTGGTTAAGTGCACGCCATTAGGCTGTTAAATTATTTCACAGCAGTGCACCTTGACTGTGAATTTCACATCGAAGCCTGTCAGCAGCACATAACACTGCAAACAAATGAAGCAACTTCATACAGAATCCAGCATGACACTGGCCTAAGGATAAAGCACTCCTCGTTGTGTTAGGATGTGACCACCACATAACAACAGAGAGACGGGAGCTTTCAGGGACAAGCTGTCCCACCTGTTAAAACAAAGTGCCTGACACATTCTCACTGATATAGTGTATATATTTTAGGAAGTAAGATATTGAGAAACATGACACAATCATTTCACCCTTTACCAAACGCTAAAGGTATTCCTCTGTGTGTGCGTATGTGAGCATGCGCTTGTTTGCTAGCGTCTCTTTCTGGTTTGCTCCATCTGGAAGATTCAAGCACTCGGCGGCTGTCACACAATAGGGAGACCAAAGCCTGCTGAAGGATAACAAATGACTTCATGGCAAAACAGCTATTGAAATTCTTTCAGTATGTGGCATTAAAAACAACTGAACAAATAGAGATAAGGAGGTTAGTAGGATTTGAAATGAGATTTCTCTCTCTCTCCCTCACACTCTTCCCCAGCCCTCTGTTAAAGAGCTAAACAAAACAAATGGAGCTTATTACTGCAGATTACCTTACACTGGACAGATTCACGGTGTGGGGCCAACTGTAAACAATGTCTTTCTCTCCGCTTACAAAGTATGCGCCATTTATAACACTGAGCAATCATAGCCACTGCATTGCTAGATAAAAGAAAATGTATGCGGGGCCTGCCATTTGAAAACACAATCACTTAAGACTGTTACCACGTGTGTTACCATAGCAAACACTGATAAACTAATTATTCCCTGCTATACGGCTTATATTATTGCTGTTTAAATAGTGCCCGGGGGATTGGGAGGGATTTCAGCATGTAGGCAAGTGGCGGAAGGGATTTCAAATCAACAGAAGGTCACAAATTAAAGCGATAGTTCACTCAAAAATGAAAACTGTAAGTCTTCACAAAGTTGTACGACTGATTTTTTTGTGGAACACAGTATGTAGGAGTTTTTGTCCATACAATGAAAGTCAACAGGGTTCAGTTCCAGTTCAAGTTCAAAAACAGTTCCTCAACATTCTTTAGAATATCTTCTCTACAATTTGGAGTGACCTGAGAACAAGTGATTTTGGGGTAAACTATCTCTTAAACAAAACATAAAAGTCCATATGGAAAGCTAACGAATGGTGTGTTAACGGCTACACGTACATCAACGTTTCAGATATATTCTGTGGCAAATGCGAACTACTCTGCGGTTGTTAATCACACCGCAGGACGTTTCTGCGCCCCACACCTCTCCCGATTCAATACGAAACTTTCTGCCAACTTCCAGCGGTCTGCAGCAGTAGCAGCCGGGGGAAGATAAATAGCGTCGGACATATATTCTGTTCATTTGCCACTCTCTTTCCCGTCAACAGCCAGCAAAAGCTCTCTCATGCAATCGGATTTATGATTTATACGCGGCGCCGAGGTGCAACAGGCTCCGAGCACGGGTAAAGCGGCGGTCTCGAGATTTATCATCGGCCCAGTCCATCTAACAATCGGGCGTTAAACAGAACAAAAACCCATTCCAAATAAATTCCCACTGTATTTGTGTGCCGATTTGATTTACCGGCCTTTGGGGAGGCACCATTTGGTAGCGGCAAGAGCGGCGAGAGGTAGGTGGTGCCGGAGAGAGAAAAGGGGGAAGGATGGGGGGGGGGGGGCACATGTGCCAGAAGTGTTTATTGTGTCAGGTTGATTTATTGAGTGAGCTTCATTTCACTGAATGTTCTCAGATATTTATTTCCCTAAAGGCCCCACAAAGATATGAACAAGCCCGCATCCACATATGTCATCATTGCCCATTTTACAGAGTCAGGAGATTTCTTTCCGAAGAAGAGGGGGGGTACACCAGGGCACCTTTCCATCTGTGTCTCACCAACAATGCTTCTTAAAAAGCAAGTCTTTAAACAATGAAAATTCAAGTCCTAAAAATACACACATACAGTCATCTTTTTTTTTGCAAGGGCATTCGAAAGTTCACCTAAATCTCACAGGTCAAAATATAAACAAAACATCCACCCCAAAAGAATGACTTGAAAAATTCCACATGGTCCATGTTGACAAAACAAGATGGCACTTAAATCCTGGAGAAGGTATAAACAAAGATCCCGTTTTTGAGGGCCGGTGGACAGAGAGAAAGAGATGGGAAAACAGTGGGAAAGTAAAGCAGATGGCGCTGGCCTTTGATTTTCCAGATGGCTGTCCTGACTGGTGAGCTCAGTGACATCGAGTCGTCTCATTGACATGCTGCCTCCACTGCCTCCCCATCCGCAGGTCTCTCTCTCTCTCTCGTCTCTCAGACGCTCCGCCTGGGCACCACTCGCCAACCTGGCCACTCTGGCTTCAGCCTGCTGCTGCTGTTTATTCCATATCGGTAACGAGATGCAATTGTACATGGCATCTTTTATTTAAAGAAAAAGCAATTACTATTGCGAGGCCCGACTGCAGCCATCACTAATTAGGAGACTTACTATAATGTTAATATTAGAGGTAAAAACACCCAGTGCATAACGAAGTGCGCTATTTGCTGTTTTGCATGGGAATAATTAACACTGACTGCTAGTCATTTTTTACGACTGTATACATTTAGACGTCTGTGTTTATTAGCAAGCAAATAAGTCCTGTGCTGCTGACACAGACAAACGGTCCGTCAATCTGCGCCCTATGATTAGCTTCCAGCGGAAAACAAAATTCATAAAATATGATCCTTCCCCCTTATCTGTAAATAAATCTCCATTTTAGCACACGAGAATTGGAATATTAAACAGTCGCAGGATAATTTAAATTGGACCGGCGAGGAGAATTAAATGCAGGGTGCCTATTCCATGACCTCGCAAGTACCTCGTATTTTTTTAGGGTCATATCATCATTACCATAGTGTAAGCTCAGAAACGACAACTCAAAATTCCCTAATTACTGTGTGTTTACTGGGGGCCACAGGCCTGCGTGCAGTTAATGAAACATCACAGTGCAAGCCTCTAGGGCCCAGGGGAGACGGGCCCTCCATTGTAACACTCGCCATTCTGCTTTTCCACTCTGTACGCAATTAATTGATCCAGGAGCCATATTTTATGAGGCAATCGAGGACAATCTGGAGGCGCATCAAAATGTCCTCAGCAAAACAGGATTTTGTTCTTTAATACAACAAAGCGATCCGAGCAAAATAAAAAAACAGAGTGAAGTGCCCATAAGGTGTTTAAACCTACTAATGACTATGTACTGTGATAAAACACAGGCACACCTGATTACTCCTAATTGGCGTAAATACATTTAAACAAACCAATAAACCTCCTAGACTAGCATAAACAGTTTGCTTAAAATAGCAGGTTTTGTTCGCTAACTGTGTATACACATGTATTCGTGTAAAATCCGAAACCTTGATGCCTTTGGATTCCAATTTATTCATATACAATAATCATGTAAATGTTTACACTGTATAAATGTTGAAGCTGAGAGAAAAACTAATTAATTTTGCATATATCAAAATATATATCAATATCACATATGATATTCAGTAAATAAGGTCAAAATATCTAGTAAGGTCAGGAAAAATCATTTTAAAAAATTGCCTGAAAGTGACTGGAATTATTTTTTTTATTTTAATAATAATTTAATTTATATTATTTATGTTTTTTAAAATAAGGAATAATTACAGTAGCATTAAAATTATATAAATATGTAATAGTATTTATTTATTTATGTAGAATAAACGTGTAAATATTATACACACACATACATATACAAGTGTATGTAGAACAGGTTCATGCTAAAATTTCCACAGGACAATCTCCAGGATATTTAAATAAATATATTCACAATGTAAATATATAATAACTCAAAATACAAAATTTTGCACATTTATCACATGAGATGAAGACTCTAATTATATCTGAATATATTCAGATACTTACAATATATTATATTCACAATATAAATAAAATATTCACAGATGGGCATATAAATATATATTAAAAAATTGTGAATATTAATATAAAAATGTATTTATACATATTATGTATGTATACTTATTATAGGTAACACTTTCTTTTGATGGTCCCTTTTGAACATTCTGTTGACACTGAGTAACTTTGCACCTACATGTCAACTAACTCTCTTATTAGTATTAGTAGACTGTCTGCTTCATATCTGCTAACTCTTTATTGTGATAGTCTCCCAACAGATATTCTACTGACTATAAGTAACTTTGCAAGTACATGTCAACTTATTCTACCCTAACCCTACCAGTCTACTAATACTCTTCTAAGTCTGTCTGGAATGACATGAAGAAACAGAACAAACTGATACAAACTCAATCCAGAAGAACTGTGGCAACGTCTCCAAGATGCTTCAAGAAACCTACCTGCAAAGCTACAGTACTGTTAAAAATTTTAGGCACTTGTGTAAAAATTGCTGTAAAATGAGGATGCTGTCATAAATAGATTTTCTTTATCAGTCAACATTTGGTGTGACCATACTTTGCGTTTATAGCAGCCTTTACCCTTGGTGCATTTGCGCATCGTTTTTCAGGTAGCTTTACAGATAGGTCTCTTGAAGCATCTTGGAGACGTTGCCACAGTTCTTCTGGATTTAGTCTGTCTCAGTTTGATCTGCTTCTTCATGTCAATCCAGATTACATGATTACATATATTTTATATTTTTGAATATATTCTGATGATTGTGTATTGTTCTGTGGACATTTTGCATGAACCTGTTCTGAAGTACACAAGTCAGCAATAATTAGTGAATGAGACCCATTGACATTTTGTTGCATTGTAACTTAAAGGCATGTATTACAAGAACTAAAGTGCATATCGCTCACAAAATCACTACCATGCTATGTTTACACATAGACTAGCCCATGAGCCGACTGCTGTACCGTATCCGTCTCTGGCCTGGCTGTTACCCTCACAGAGCAGACCGCTGAAAGTGATTCCCAATTGTTGTGATGTCATGTCTGAGAGCAGAGCAGACTATTGATACTATTAAAAAAAACATGTTGCAAGGGCTAGCATGTGGCAGATTGCTTTCTCCAAGCCAGTTTCAGATCAGTATAAGTACAGACAGGGGCCACGGACTTTGCACTGGGGACTGGAATGAGAAATAAGCATTTCCGGCTGTTTTCAGCTGGCCACAGAAACAATTTGCTGTGGGGAAAATGGGATAAATGGACTTCGCTAGCAGATAGCTGGGCTAATGTTGGAATCTGAAATCTTTTATGGAATTAGGTGAGTCGAACAGCCAAATTATCCAAAAATGGAAAGCTGAGTGTGACTCAGGTTTAAAGCCACGAGACAATAACAACAGATGAAGACATCTAGTCAGGTCATCTCGCTGAAATGTAATATTAGCTGGCAGTTAAAAGTATCAAATTGCTCGTCACTATTTTAGACATCTTAACTGCAATGCCTAACTAAGCTACCTGGACAGCAGGATTGTTATCTCAAAATGTCAGGCTTCCAGAGAACTGCATGGAATGTGTGTTGACATCACATCTAGTGAAGAGGAACTCAACATGGGAGTGCCCCTGTTTTCAGCCATAAATAACAAGAGGTTGAGATACAGCATCTATATTAGAGCAGTTAAGCTAGGGAGGCGTCACGTGGACATGCTTTGGTGTGCACAGCATGAAGATATTAGGACAGGTGCAATACACCAGCATGTATAAATCTGATGACAATGATCATTGCTAATAGGTCAGGTATTATAAAATCTCCTTCATCCTCTCATGCAGGTAAGATGCGCTTTAAAGGTGTACTTAGTAATTTATTTAAAAAAAGAAAAATAATAATTTTGAAAATGTTTGAAATCATGGACACACACATAAATAAAACAAATATTAAATTTATACAAAAACAAAGTAAGGATTCTAAAAAATTTGAATATTATTTACAATAAATATATATTCACACACATATATACATACAGTATGTATGCAGAACAGGTTCATGCTAAATTTCCATGGGACAGTTCACAATCTCCAGAATATATTCATAATATAAATAAATAATAATTAAATACACACAGTTTTGTAAATGTTTAAAATCATGGGCACTCACATGAGATGAAGACTCTAATTATATCTGTGGCTTAATAAAAGCTGCATTATTTAATTTAATTATTAAAGAGTAGATAAGATCACATGACTGACCAATATTAAGTATTTGGATTACATGACTAACAAAATACTAGTCATTTCACTTTTTTGTACTTATTTAATCAGTGCCATTTTTGTCAATTAACATCAAGTCAATGCAAATATGCCAGATTTAGCCAAGGTGGCTAGTTTTTATAACCTAAGAGAGAAAAAAACAACAATGCAAATCACAACACAAATCAAAACAATCTATAAAACGTCTAAATAATCTTTAAAAAAGTTACTCATGGTTGACTGCAAATAAAGAATTTAAAAAATTTATGAATGAGCTGTTGAGGGATGATTGTGTTGAATGCTGAACTGAAGTCTATGAACAGCATTCTGACATATGA
>JAUZSZ010000104.1:20198202-20214439 GCA_034780575.1 Labeobarbus marequensis | reverse complement strand
GTGGGGGGAGTGAATAACCAGCACTCTCTCCACCCTCAATACCACAACTGAGGTGAGACCCTTGAGCAAGGCACTGACCCCCAAAACTGCTTCCCACTGCTCTGGGTGTATGTTCACTACTGTGTGCATGCACTTGGCTGGGTTAAATGCAGAGGACAAATTCCAAGTATGGGTCACCATACTTGGCCACACACCACTTCCCTTTCCTTTCCCCAAATAAAACAAAAAAAGTAAAATACAAAAAAAAAAAACATTAACTTAAAAGAAAATTAGAAATGTTCCTTTGGCTATTAACTGAAATATGTTTAACTTACAAATTAAAATTATTAAATTTAAAGTCAAATAGTCAAAAGTCAAAGCTAAACAGAAATATTTATAAATATATATTTTAAAAAAATTTAATTTATTTTTATATAGTTTAATAGTTTTAATTAAATTAAAAATTAAACCAATATGTCCTTACATTTATTTTTGTTTTTAAGTTTCCAAGACAGTTTTAATGTGACTTTGATACCAAAAGAAAAAATTAAATCTAGTTGTAATCTAATTTTAATACAAACCAGCCCCTGGGATATAAAAATACCATTTTACAGCTAAATTTCAATAAACGCGTGTTCTTTGGAAGATATTTTTAATGTCGAAACTTTTGAAACTTTAGGTTTTTCATGATATGAAAAATTGTGCTTAATACGCAAAGGCTTTTTTTTTAAAGAACCCTTTTTTTAACGTGTATAACATGTCCTTACATAAATTATTTTCCACTTCAGAAAATAAATACATAAAATATATTTGACCGCATCACCCTCTAGAAACCAAAATATTAACTACAGGTAATAACTGAATTCAAAATTCAAGTAAAGCAACATGTGTGTGTATTGCTATGACAGCAACATCCTCTTACATTAATTCTTTGTCATCAGAAAAAATTAAAATAAAAAAATCTAATACATTTGACCGCATCTCCCTCTAGTGAACAAAATATGAACTACAGAGAGGAGTTTGTAAAGCTGCATCACATTTTTGACGCGTGAGTACATCTGGAGGTCTGTAGATGGCAGCAGAGCCTCAAGTTCCTGGCTCTGTAGCATTTCAGTGCTTTCAAAACAAACCCTCACTCAACATGGCCACAGACCCCTCATTTAACCCTTAACACACTTTAAGAACAAAGGTTTAGCAGAACATCATGACATCAGAACATTCACATAAATTTCAGTTATAAAACAGTGTTTTTTTATACCCATCCTGTAGAATTAAGTCTTAATTCAAAGCTTATCAGATTTTCCAAAATTGACTTCATAGATTGGTTGCTCATATCATGACGCTAGCTTATCATGTAAGAGGCTGTTTGTTTTTAACATCAATTTGACGTACTTGGTGAATTCTTCCGATAGGAAACAAATCCTCCCGATTAAAGAGGATTAAATATGGTAAAGCACACCAGTCAGTATGTGTGTGCGTGTCCTTGTTACGAGTTACGATTTCTCTACCAGACAAAATATGGTGGTTCAGCCAAGATCATCTGCAAACCAGCTCTCATACTACTGCTCTCTACTGATGGACAGCTCTTACAAAATGAGCAAACAAATCAGGTAGGCGAGAAGGTGAACAGTCAACAGGAAAAATCACAGATGCTATATCTTAATGAGCCAATATCTTTAACAGCTCTCCGGAGGACATTTAAAACTGTCCAGCAAATGCTGTGAGTGATCTGTCATATGTCCCCAATAAATGTGTCCTTGTGGATGTCTTAAATCAGATGTTTTCAACCAGTGTGCCTCAGCAAACTTCCAAGGGGGCCTCAAAATGACTTGCATAAAATGATCAAAATAAAGGGGTAAAGCAGCATCAAAATAAGTTAAAACAATTACAAGTAGAGATATTGTATTTTTAAATGATTATTTATGTAATAAATAATTTATAAATAATATTTATTTTTCTTTGAAGAACCAGGGTTCCCACCATCTGGATATATGAGATAGCTTGATTTTAAAAATGTGATTTATAGACCTGTAAATTAATAAATTATTGAAATAGAAATTTTGTAGAATGAGTTTCTTGAGAACCAAATCAGCATATTAGAATGAATTCTGAAGGATCATGTGATCATGTGAAGACTGGAGTAATGACTGCTGAAAATTTAGCTTTGCCATTACAAGAAGTAAAAGTTTTAAATATATTACACAAGAAAATAGTTATTTTAAATTGTAATAATAATAATAATAATAATAATTCACAATATGTTTTATTCTGTATTTTTAATCAAATAACATTTTTAAAGTCTTACAGACCCCAAACATTTGACCAGTAATGTATAGTATATACACACACATATATTGGTTTAAATTCATTTTAATTGAGTTTTAAATTCTACTACACTACTGGAAATTGTGTAGCAGCCAGCCAAAGTACAACTTGCAAATTTGCTAAAAGTTCATGTTATATAAAATAAAAGTCATTTTTGTGTGCAATATTCCTCATATGACTAGGCATAACAAAAATATACTTGAATCTCAGTAACAGGAAATAAAGGGAATAATTCCTAAAACTTGATATGACTTTCATTAGAGCAGTATCAATAGAATGAGTACACACTAACTAGTAACAACATCCAAGAATACTGGGAGTAGTTGTGCATGAGTGTTCTATATAGTCTGTTTTGTAGTATAACAAAGCCAGAACCATTATGCAGATATAAAGTATGTACTAAAAATTCCATTAACCTTGGGCAGCTTATCTTAAAGTAATGCTGTTCTCTTTGAACCTCATATCTATTTGAAATTATAGAGCTGTCTTCACACCAAGCTACATGTAATGAAACTTATATAGCTTTATCTTACAAAATTCAGGAGGATGATACAGAGAGAAAAGACGTGTCAGAAAACTAAAAACAGCTGTCGAAGATGTGGCGAGAGTAAAAGAAATGAGAATGAGTGAGGTCAAAGGATATGACTGTATAGAAACAGTTTAAAAGCGAGTCTTGATCTGTATCAACTTTCATTTGAAACAAATGATCATTTCACTTCACAAGGTCAAGGAATCATAATGCATGATAGGAACTGCACAGACGACCTTTGAACCAAAAGCCATCAGATGTAAAAGTATGGCAAGTGGATGTCATGATCATGAAGACAAAGAAATGGGGAGGGCAAAGGCTCACCTTGTGATCTCATCATCTCCCAGCATGCCTTTTGAGATAGGAGAGTACCGAGATGGGGTAGCAGGGGTTAATGGCTGACTCGGATAGCTCTGAGTGCTGATATGATTCTCCATGTGCTGGGAATAGGCTGAAAAACCAAAACACAAAAGATATGATGTTATTGGCGTAATGATGAAAACTCATCTGACAATGTTCACAGAGGTCAGGACAGAGAATCACACCACTCATATGTAATAATGTGAAGAATTACATGTACAGACAAGCCAAAGACTGAAACTGCTGGGGGGGGGGGGGGGTTGGGTGTCGGGGGACTGTGTAAAAGTCCTCTGTGCACACAATCTTCTTTACTTGTACATTACCTTACATATACCCTTACATACTGTACACTGCCATTCAAAAGTCTGGGGATTGTATGATATTTTAATGTTTTTGAAAGAAGTCGTTTAAGCTCATTTGATCAAAAATGACATTTACATTCATGCATTTAGCAGACATTTTCATCCAAAGCGACTTACAAAAGACAAGGAGTAAATTTGTCAGTCAAAATACAATAAAAATTGTACTGTTGTCAAATATTATTACAACTTAACTGTTTTCCATTTTAACATATTTTAAAATGCTATTTAATTCTGTGATGGTAAAGCTGGATTAAGCAGTAGCTGAACTGAAGCATGAGCAGTTACTTCAGTATCACATGATCCTTCAGAAATCATTCAAAAATGCTGATTTAGAGCTCAAGTAACATTTCTTATTACTATTAATATTAAAAACAGTTGTGCTGCTAAACATTTGATCTATTTCAGGATTCTTCGATGAATAGAAAGTTAAAAAGAAGAGAGCTGATTTGAAAAATAAATCTTTTGCAACATTATAGGCTAAAAGTCTTTACTGCCACGTTTGATAAATTTAAAGCATCCTTTCTGAATAAAAATATTAAGTTAAGTTTTCACAACAAGCTTCAAAAAGGACCAAAAAACCCCATAAATGTTCCATAAACGCAGTCCATATGACCTGTGCGCTATATTTAAAATCTTATAAAAACATACAATACAACAGTAAACGATTCTTCAAAAGTCACAGTGTTCTACACAAAAAAGATAATAGTAACACTTTCTATTTTAACGTGTCATTGTCATAATTTGTATGTATTTACTATAATAATAAAATTAATTCTCTAGTACATTATACATAGTTAAAATCAACACTACACCAAACCCTGAACGTATAGTAAACACATGTTAATTCATTTCACCCATTACTTACTTGGAGTGGTGGTCAGTAACGAAGTAAAACTTCATCGTTACTGTAACGTTACTTAAGTAAATTTTTCAAGTATCTGTACTTTACTGGAGTACTTTTATTTTGAGTAACTTTTACTTTACCACATTCCAAAGCATAAGATCGTACTTTTTACTTCACTACATTTCATAAAACATATCGTTACTCCTTATTAGGTATATATCAATATATCACGTGCTCCGAGACGCAGAAGAGGTGTCTGATTCATGAACAAACTGATTCTTTTCAATGAACCTGTGAAATCGATTCGCAAATCGCACCAAACGATTCATTCACGAATTGGAATGATCCGATTGCAGCTGTTCTCGAGTCGACAACTCACTGATTCAAATTATCCGTTTAGAGCGAGTCTCCAGTGAACTGAACTCACGAGTAAGAACCGGGAGATCTTGTGAGTGCAACTGATGCTGCGAAAAGTAAGCTACTAATGTCGAATTTTAGGATTAATTATTGTAACTGAAAATCATATTTACGTTAAATCTGCTGTAAAGGGTGATCTATTTAAGCCCACTGAAATGCTTGTATGCAAACGGATCGATGACAGTGTCTCTATGTTTTAGGTCAAAAAACGAAACATTAAAATAACACAGATTAAATAAAATAACTGATGCACGTCCATATTCCCCGCTGCTGTAACGTTAGCACTTTTATTAAAATGCTATGCATTTAGCCCTATGTTTTATTTTATCAACAGTATACATTTTTATATTGTTTAGATCATCTAGCCGAGTAGACAGATGTTTATTCATAACCATACTGAAAATAAGTAAATATTGTTAGCTGATGCTAACTGTCTAGCTAGCAAGCTTGCTGGTGCTAAGTTGAGGAAATTTTTAGATATAAAGTCCAAATATTTTTATCCAACCACCTAGACAGATTACATCTGAGGGAAAAAGAAAGGATGTGATGTTCAGAACATGGTAACTACAGTAATTATCAGAGTGGGAAGTGATGCCCTCAGGGGGCATTTGGCCAGGGGTGTTTTTACACCACAGACAAGGTTTGAGAAGAAAAAAATCATTATGAAAATATAATTATATTTTCCTAAAAATGTTCTTCCTAACTTCAGGCCTAATTCTCATGTCATATATAACTGACGTTCTGCAAAACAACAAGTTTTAAAACACTTTTTTCTTACTGGTGAAAATTAGATGGTCAAATCTGTTTTCTCTCAGGTACATGGCAGCGTAAGCTTCACAGTGAACTACTACATCACTCTCGTCAGCATATCAACAACAAATATATATCTTGACTCCATATAGTGGTTATTTTGGGAAAATTCCAGGTATTTCGGGCTGTAGGATTATAAAAATATGTGCTAATATAAAATTAAATAAAGTAGTCTATATAAAAAAATCTACCTATCAGTACTTTTTTACTTAAGTACATAAAAAATTGAGTACTTTTGTACTTTCACTCGAGTAAAATTGAAAAAGCAGTACTTTTACATTTGCTGGAGTAATATTTTATTATACGTATCTGTACTTTTACTCAAGTACGTGATCTGTGTACTTTGTCCACCTCTGTACACACGCATACATAAATACATATGTATGCAGAACAGGTTCATGCAAAATATCTCCAACAAATATTCACAATAAAAATAAATACTAATTAAATATATGCATTTTTGTAAATGTTTAAAATCCCAGACACTCACATGAGATCAAGACTGTAATCATATCTGTGGCCTAATAAAAGCTGTATTATATAATTTAATTATTATAGAGTAGATAAGATCACATGACCAACCAATATTACATTTACATTTATTCATTTTGCAGATGCTTTTATCCAAAGCGACTTACAATTGAGGAATCCAACAAGCAATTCATCATAAAGAGGCAAATAAATACAGGAAGTCCTCATAATAAATTGTTCAGATTTGTACAAGCTAGACAGGGAAGGATTAAAGAAAGAGAAAGCAAAGTTTATTTATTTATTTATTTTTTATTATTATTTAGGATGAAGTCAAATGGTGACGAAAGAGATAAGTTTTCAGGTGTCGCTTGAAAACTGTCAGAGTATCTGGATTACATGACTAACCAAATATTAGTCATTTCACTTTTTTGAATTTATTTAATCAGTGACAGTTTTCATTAATTAACGTCAAATAAATGCAAATGTGCCAGATTTAGTCAAAATAGCTAATTATTTAATTTTATTTTTATTATAACGTAGGAGAGAAAAAAAAACAAAAAACAAAAATGATCTATAAAACTTCTAAATAATCTTTTTCAAAAAACTTAATCATGGCTGACTGCAAATAAGGAATTTCTAAAAACACATTGATAATGAAAAACTACTGCTGTTGCATTATGCTGCCACTAGGTGTCAGTCAGCATAAAACGAAGACAACCAGCGTGACATGAAAAAATGGAGAAATCATCGCAAGAACCTCGACTTAATTATCAAGTATTCTCTGTTCTAAAAGTTTTCGCATCAATGTGTGTAAAGGAATGCGGTCTCTTTGTGAACATCACCACTGTAGCCAGTGAACACAAAGCAATAAGAGTCAGGCTTGATCTTGGTACGAGCTAAGAGAGGCTGTTTTCTCCACTTGAGCGGAGCTGATTGGAGGTGGAGGATTCACAACGCTGGGGCTGATTTCCATAAGAAGGGGAGGACGGGATCTTAATGGGGGTCAGTGACAGGGCCGGAGTCTGAATTGGCAGGGGTGCATCAATTAGTGCGCGGACAAAGCTCAGGCTAACGATAAGGTGAGTGGATGGTAGAGAGGGGTAATCTTCATTAGAAGCACATGAAAAATATTACAGGCTCACAAAGAGGAGGCAAATGGCATGATAGAATCAGCTTCTCTCCGCACAAGCTCATTCCAGTGCGTTACTAGCGTTGTGGTTAAGGGTTTAGCATCCAAGACTTCGAAAGGACTTTTAATTAGGTAATACTTTTGTTTTACACAGCCAGGCATGATTTTTACAAAGAAATTTGGAATCTCTCAAAACGGAAATATGATTCTGTGGAGGCTTTAGTTTAAAATAGTTAAACATTAGCATGACTCAATCAGTGGAAAATCTCAAGCTCGCTACGAGCTATATGAACATCCAGAAGAATATTAACACAAGCTTTTACAGAGAAAAACATGTAACCGATTGTTGTATTTTTGTCTATGAGGCGTTCTGGATGATTTCTCTCCAGAATTCAACACGATTAAGCAATTTCCACTAAACAAGCTGTGTTTTTTTTTTCTAGTCGAAGAAACAATCAAACAAAACTGTCATCAGCTTGTTTTGATAATGCTGATAAAAGAAAAGCGTGCTGTTTACCATGCACACGTCCCTTTGATATTCAACGGCTCTGACTTAATAAGGCAAGACATTAGTGTACACGTGTAAAGTGCGTTCATAAATGTGCGAGAGGAGAGGCGAGCTCAGAAGCAGAAAGGAATTTGATTACACTGTGTCCACCTATCCAAATGAACCCCATCATGTGAACATTGTGTAACCAAGCAGACATGCAGCTCCAAAGAGCATCTAGGCAGCTGTATAGCATTTAAGTGCATATTGAGAAAAAAACAATCTGCCCTATTGAACAGTTTCGTCCCCACAGGGCAAACAAGCATGGCACATTCTCCAGGAATTCCAGTTGTCTCCTGTTTTGAGGAATAGGGGAAAAAACATCACATTTCATGAGCCCCTAAACCTGTAAACAAAATCTTTGGAGCAGATAAATTTGAAACGCCACAATGCAATTAAAGCCCAATTCGATTTGAGCATGCACAGTCCATCTGTCAAAGGGAAACTGAAGCGGAGGAGATCCGTTATTAGTAAATTCCTGCTCGCATTTTCTGAAGCCTGTTCTCACGGATGCAAACTAGCAATCGAATTATCCGCCAAGCTAAGGTGCTGTATACTGTGCAAAACACTAGCTTCGCCAAGTGTGTCATCAACCCGAAAAAGTTCTTTGTGCAAACTTTTCCCATTAATTATTACATCTTTGGAGATTTGATTCTTCATGCTCTGGGGAATCATTGTGATGTTCTTGGTTTAGCTGAAATATAAATGTCTCCTATAATCCTATTTGTCCACTTTAGAATGTGGAAGATAAAAATCTTTATTATCTAGGGGGAGGGTTCAAGGGACCCCGGCTCAGTGCTTTCAGCTTGAAATGCTATCATCTTTAAAGGTAGAAGAGGATGTCGATTTAAAATCAGAAATGTATCAGAGATCTCTACGCTCCTTAAAGTACAATACATCTCTGCTGATTAAAATACATCAAAGCCTCGTCATTCATTCCTCTGAGCAATAAGGGTGGATTTTAATTGCAAAATGTTAGACCTCACAATTAAAGGCTTTGTGCTTCTTAAAGCTAGCCCAAACAGACACCGAGAGAGCAGCATACAAATGAGCCGGTGAGAGGAAGAGAGGAGAATTAAATGATAGCATTAAAAGCAGCCTGTTAAATGATAACGCCATAGAAGACCAATCACGGCGCGCACCGATAATGTTATAGTGAAATATGTCAACAGATTGCACTTTCATGAGCAATCATTTTTCTCTTAAATTAAAGCCATCCCTTTAAAGGAAAATACATGCTCAAGTGGCTAAAACAGGTGCCTTTTTGCGAGAACACTAGCGTGCCTGCCAACGATAAGGAGCTCGACATGACGCGATCCTGTTATAAACACTCTGCCAATGCAAACTGACTCAATTTACAGCCTACAGCCATGAAAAAGTGCTATAAAGTTGTTACCGGATTGCTGCCATCAGATTATAGGCCCACAATGCAAAACCTACCAGCCAAAAATCTTATTTAGGATTTATGACAAAGTAAAACTCTGAACCACAAAGTTATACGCCTGCTGAATTGATGCAACCCAACCATATGCACAAAGACAAAAAGTAACTATTTAAGGTAGCATGCAACTTTTTTTTTTTTACTTTAGTTTTCAGAAGACACAATCATTTTTTGAAGATTACATTTAAAATTAAAATTCTTCACTCATGAGGTTGGTTGGTTAGTATTTAATGAGTAGTGAGTAACAAGTTAAAAAAAAGAGCAATTTAAAAATCTTTAAAAAAAAACAACAACTCTAAAATAGATACAGGGTTGAAACTGTATGTTTGCTGAGTGATATAATTTCCTAAGAGGACTTAAAGCTCATTTAATAAAATATGATTAAGTGATACTGGACTCTGGCATGAAGAGCATACTTGGCTCAAAAAAATTTTTAAATGGCACGATGGGTACTGTTTGCCACTAAAGAAGCAATGTAAACTTTTTGTACAACACATAATTAAGAGGAGGAATTAGCAGGCCCATTAATAAAATAAAATTAAATGAAATAAATTCAAACAATGACAAATGACTATAAATTCCCTGCAAACACATCATGCAGCATTAATTAAAATCCTGTGATAGACACGGCATGCTTCTAACAGACCTATCAACAATGAAATTAGGATTTGCTGGCAAAAGAGCATTCCAGGGTCCCTCGGAGGGACTAATGAAAAACACTTTCATGGCTAACCCATCAAAAAAGCCAGGCTGGAGGAGAGCGGAACAGCGTAGAGCTCCAGCAGCAGGATGTCATGCGAGGGTCTGGAACGTGCGACCTCTCATTTCATCCTTTAATAAAGTCGCACCCAGGTGGCCTTGATGCCTTACAGTTGCCTGGGGCTCCCGAGTGCTAAACAGGAGCTCGGCTCAACGTCATTACCCTCCATCGCTCTCTTCCCTGTTTTCCGGCATTAAAACCCACATGCTTTGTTTTCCATTCCATGTCACAATTTGAAAGTCTGTTATCAAGATCAAAACGCTCCTTAATCTCAGTTGGTGAAACTTGTTCCATTGCCTCACTGATTAACTTGCAGAGCACTCTAACGGCAATTGTGAAATGATGAAGTGAGGAAATAACTCAACTAAGACCAAAACTGTGGGATCGGTTTGAGGTTAAAGCATTGGGGAAGTCTAGGGTAAGAAGACTTGGTTGGAATGTTGCAATCCTTGCCCTGTTTAACATGAACACAAATTCTAAATCAAAATCAACGACAACAAAAAATAATGAGTCCCAAAAAGGGCCTTGGTACTTAAATGCTACATACTTGCAGCTGACAGACTGCAGAGAAACTAGCCTAGAGGTGGTCATTTTTCAACTTGCTACGCTAATTCAAACACAAACACAGAGAGAGGCCTGGGATTTCATTGTGCAAATGATCTGCGTGTAATACTTTCATAACTTCCTGTGTGAAAGGAGCCCGTTGGAAGCCAGAAAAACATTCAGGTTATCAGAATTTCTGTAGGCCGTTTCTTTAATTAGCGCTCACAATTTGCGTTCAGATAATGTCAGGATTGACGAATTTAGTCTTGGAAGGACGACGGAAAGTTAAATAAAGTTCTCCTCGGGCTCTGCGCTGTTCCAGTAGACAGAATAAATGCTTATATTGACAGATGAAAAGATACCTGTCTGGTTTACTGCTCATTCCGACAGTAACTTAACACCGGCGCACACCCACGCATCTGTCACATCGAGGCTTTATGCTGTAATTGCAGAAGAAGGGAACTACATTTTTCAAACAGTTCTAACAGATGGCAAATTGCGTTTATTCCGCAATGCATGGATGCAGCTTCAACAGTTTCCTGTCTTTGATTAATGTGTCCAGGTCTTTCATAACTTTCGAATTTATCAAGGTGGCTTTCATTCGGAAACTGAGCGAGAACGCTTTCTCAAACACGGCCCGCCTAATTAGAATTATTGTAACTCTGACAAACCCTGGACAGAGACGCCACTTAACCGCCTTGTCAGACCCTGGACTCACAGCCTGAATACAGATTCTCCACCTGTCCGCCTTTCCGTATTGTTCAAACTTTTCCACCACACACCTATTTCCCCAGTGGGAAGCAGGTGGTGTGTGGAGGTGTTTATGGAGAGAGTCTAACTGACAGCTGGCGGGAGGAGACTCAAACAGCTGCAGACGAGTGGAAAAAAAAGCGGGAGAGAGAGAGAGAGAAGGCAAACAGCTCTAATACCCTCAGGGTTGTCAACTCCAATCCCCCAACCCACAATGCTTTTAACCAAGCAAACAGAGGAAAAACTGTTGCCGTCTCAAGACATCAGAGTCTTCCACCGAACTCCCCGATCTTGGAGCGATTTCACAGGCTTGAAATGGGCCGATAAGAGGAGCTCAAGAGAGAGAAAGAAAGAGAGAGAGAGACGGAAGTTAAAAACATCTAACCACCTTAATTTAAGTGTTTGTGTCAAAGAAAACAAAGTGTTATATTTACAGTATGGTGGATGGAAAACGTGTGTTGATTTCTTATTTCAAGGAGGAGGGCAGTATCAAAACACACCAGATCAACTTCTATACTGCTTTGTTTGGTTCTGCCAAGGTTATTGGAGACCCATTCCAAAATTTCCTGGGGCTGAAGGGAAGGGGTGGTGGTGAGTGGGTGAGTGTTGCGAGAAAACCGATTCCATGCAGATAAATCACTTGCGCAGATCAAAAGACAAATCAGCGGCAAAAGTCAAAAGATGCTGACGAGCAGAGAACAATAGAAAATGTGAGATGTGGGGATCACAGCAGACGGCCGTAGGGATCCAGCTGTAAAAGAGACGTGCTGTTTTTTTGAGTGGAGTGTGGCTAGGCAGGTGATCCTTGACAAGTTAACTGAGCGCTTCTGATCAAGTATGCCCGTAACAATCTTGCGGTTCATACCAGAGTTGAGCAAAATTCAGAAGTGATGAATTGGATCAAATTATGGGTACAAATTTGAACTGAACTGGCAACAGAGAAAGTTGAATTTTGAATAATAAATTCAGGTAATGCATTGTCATAACTGAGAAATGAAGTGTTTGCCCACTAAAGTTAATTTATTAAATATGATAAAAAACTATATACAAAGTTATATAAATATATACAAATAAAATATATAAACTAAATACAAATTTCTTTAAGTAGCATTTAAAAATATGATGTTAACATTTTAAAAATGCAATTATATAAATTTCTTTAAATTTCAATTAATTTTATTTCATTCCTTTCTAAATGAAATTCTTCAGCCTGTTTGCTACCTCAATTCAAATTCAAATAAATTCTTGAGGATTCAACAGTCATTTTCAAATTCAGTTCAATACTGAATTACGCACATGAATTACGCATGAAAATAAGCTTCTTAAGAAGAAGTCAAGAAATAACTTATGATAAATTTGTTCATAAGAATTTCATAGTAATGTTCAATTCTGAAGAGCCTATTTTCAAAAAAAGTGGAGTATTCCTTTAAGTATTAAAATTTTTTAAGGAACATCTTATTTTACTTGAGAAGAAAATGATAGCCTTTGGTGCCATCTACTCATGCACATCCCTAATAATAATGATATGCATTATTTGAAAATAAAGTCCTAACTTTAGGAGGTTATTTACAATGATTTCTAAGAACTTTTTTTCAGTAATTCAGATCCTTCTTAAGTTTTTTCTAAAGAAACAGTGTCAAGAAAAGTTTTTGGGAATACAAATGCTATGGCCTCATCCTTGCGTTAAAAAAATAAGAACAAAAACAGCAGTTACTGTAGGAAGAATTTTATTTAGAATGTTTTGTGAATCCGAATCCTTGTTCACATATTCTTTTCTCTAAATAAGTAAAGGAATCTGGCAAAGGACGGTTTGCACATCATGTAGTAATAAATGCAGCGGCAAAAAATATACATGAAATAGTTTGCTTGGGATGCACGATAGCACAGCTTCTTCAGAAACAAAAGTCTAGCAAAAGCTAAGAAGAAAAGTAAGACATCAGGCGCTAATCACTGCGCTATTCACACATACCACTAGAATAAGTAACATATCACTTTTATGGGCCATGTTCTTCTGCCATTAACGGCAAGAGAAAAAGACGAGGCCATATGAGCACAACCTTGAAATTAAATGCCTGCCGTGGTTAATCATATTCGGTTGTAAATTAGCTTTAATAATACATCGGCTAGCACATTTTCCACACACACCACTTTAAATAGTTAGCATGATGCACCCATTGCCAACAAGCGCAGGGCCGAAAAAGAGATACAAACTAGTTTAATCAAATAGGGCTGAGATTGGGTCAGTACATTTCCCTAATAGATTTGGCTAGAGGGTCAGAGACACTTTTAGGTGTCCGCTAGTGGATTTGCATGAATGTAAATTTACTCTTCTGGGTCGCAGGATAGTATAAATAGCCCCGAGTTCCTCAAGCCGTCTCTATTCTAAACAGCAGTTATTCAGAACAACTGCTGCAATGGTGAAATTAAAGGGGGACGGCAGGGGGAAGGTTCCTCTTGCCACAACAAAGGAAGGAAATCCCACTTAGATTTGTACTTCTCCCTTTCTTCTACCTTCAGCAGCTGTATCAGAGAACAAACAGTGCCTGAAACTGGTAGCCACCTGCAATGTATTCCCCCACCCCCATTAAAGTCCTTCACAGAAATCAGAATTTAATAAATCACCCCAGAGTCTGACAGAGTTTATCTCAAGGGGTCGCTTTGACTCAGGAGGAGCCGCTAGACAGACAAAGCCTAAGCTGATAAAATGTGAAATTAAATACAGTTAGCAGTTGGAAACAAAGGACGGAATGTGTCACGAGCCGCTACGTAACCACCAAAAAGCTTATTGCCGAAGAAATGGCAGAGACAGGAGGTGATTTATTTCAGTTTGCGCACATTTAACCTCATTTGCATGCTTACCGTCAACATATCTCTCTGTCGCCGATACGTTCAAGAGCTTTCATTAAGGCCTGAAGTTGACATCCTTTTTTATTGAGGCATGGCATATAAATCATGGCCGTCGCACACCTGCACATCTTGATCAGAAATCTTGCTCTATCACGTTATGCTTCCTTTTAAACACATGACAGGTACGACACCAGTCAGCGCTTAAGGTAAGGAGAGAGTTATGGGAGTGCGGTTTATCTCTGCGTGAACAGATATCCTCACTTAATGTGTTGAAATACAGATTATTTACCACGACAAGTACGGCACTTTAGCAGAGACCCAGTTAAAAGTGAAGGGTGTCCTTTTTGCACAACTAGCTTCACCAAATGGAATTGCAACAAAACTGACTGCTTTCAAACAGGTTTCCTGAACAGTGCAATTGGTTGGAAAACTGATTGTCCCACCCCCAAACTCACTATGATGGCTGGTCGGGATGTTCAAAACAAACAGAAAAAGTTTGGAAAGTGCCAGAGCAACAAAGTTTACACTTTTTGGAGAAGTCAGCCTATAGATGGTGTACAGAATAGACTCTCATGGCAGCTTATATTAAGAAAATGGTGCAGAATTTACACAATCTCATTCGTAAGTTTTCATACGAGGGTTGTGTTTAGAGATACTTACGTTTTACTTAAAATTGTATCGAATGAATCAAACTGTACAAATTCATATGGCGTCACCAACTAATTCCGCTGCCATGTGATCGGGTTGGCTAGCTTATAGTTTCCTCTAGTGGTCAATCAATTTATACCATATTTTGATTTTTTTTTTTAATACAACAATTTTTACGAACCTAATATGACAGAGAAAATGATTAGACACAGCACACCAAGATTTGAAACTTGGATTTAAGGCTGCCCTGTAGTGTGGATCTCGGATCTTCATGTTCAGTATTGGCCAACCAAGCTGCCTCAGCATCTTTCGCTGGGATTTTCACACAAAAATGGCATGTTTCACCTTTAAGTTACACAGATTAAAAATAGGTAAAAGAAACTACCAACAAGACAACTGTAGGGCACATTACATGTCAGCTAGTGTCCACAGCTAGCATACTAATGGTGTGTTGGTGTGCTAGCAACATACGCCTGCTGTAATGAAAGAGGTGAGTTTGAAATTTTCAATGAGCACTTTGGCCCTGTCTTTTATTAAAAACACTTCAGGGTCCAGGAGGGCGTGAAGCGAAATGGTGGGAACGGGCTGACCCGCGGGCCGCGCCTAATCAGTCCCGATTCGGTCCGTGCCACCGACGGCCTCGCTCGCTATCTGTTTCTCAAACTGATGCCTTCCTGCTGGGACGGCATGGCTGGAGAGCTGTCAGCGTGCTGCCCTTTCTGGGGCGCTGCGCTATCTCTGCCTGCACCAGTCTGCCATGGCCTGTTGAAAAGAGCTGTCATAGCCTTGCAAGTCTCTGACATTCCTATTGGCTTGACCCTGACCCTTTGAGAAGCGCACCTTTAATTATCCCGTCTCAAATCTCTTTCCATGGCAAAACGAATATACATATCATAGCTGTGAGCATGTGTGCTATTCTTTTAAAGTACGCATTTGAGGGCCCCACTCAAAGCTGTGTGACTCTCAGAATAATATTAGACTATTTGGAATGTGACTGTGAGACTAGCAAGAGACAGCTGCAGAAGAGCTTCCTTTATCAAGGGAAAATTACATAATGCCCCAACAACTACGAGGTGTTTCCAGCACTCCACTACAATACTTAAAGTATAAAAACAGCACAGAAGACATAAATATGATGTATTGCTTTAGCTGCCTTTCCCAACACCTCCAATTAAATATCTCTGCCACTGCTAGGAGCGTAAAGACACTTTTGATCCATCAGATCTGTGGGCTTGCTTTTGTCTCACATTCCTTTTCTGACATTTGAAAGGTCAAGGAGTGAGAGGACATTTGATAACTGCAAAATCCTCATACTCCTTTTCACAACCCTTAATCTGCCTTCTCAGAATTGGTAACATACCATTTTATCATTGAGAGGAGGGCTGGAGAGACTAGGAAACTAAGTGTTCGCATTTGTTCACCAGAAGGTGAAGCTTTAGGAATTGGCTGCAATGAGGACAAAAAGAGGAAAGAAT
>JAUZSZ010000104.1:20148477-20159858 GCA_034780575.1 Labeobarbus marequensis | reverse complement strand
TCTTAACCTGAAGGAGATCGGCTGCTTGAATCCTCCTTCTCTGGAGGTGAGCATATGGACAGTGCATCTGTTTTTGTGTGGAGTTGAGCGATTCTACGTCGAGTATAAACTGGGATTCTGTCCAACTCAAGAGTAAGTTGTCCCCACCTGATAAATGGTGTATGCTTTCCAGATTGCACGTTTGACCATTTAAACTTAATTAATCGCTAGTGTTCAAAGACATTGTTTCATGTTGTTGGAGGATTAAAAAGTGTTGTTTGTTTTCAAGTTTGAGAACATAAAAAAAAACTGCTAGCAACACTATGCACCACTTCAAGGCTGCTTCAAGTTTGGGCAGCCATACTGTAGTTAACATGAGCAAGTGTTTGTCTTTGGAAATATTAGTCAAACATTGAAAGCGATTCAGAAAGAAAAAATATCATTAACCCAGTTTCATTTGTCTCTTCAAACACAAATCCCTGAATAAACCATGAGCATCCCCCAAAACAATATAGCTTTCAGCACCACCCACTGGTAGGAAATGTCCCATATAAATACTTTAGCCAACAGAAATGATCTGTCTCACTAGACTTTGAACCCTCTGTCATTTCAAACTGCCTTTCACCTCTCACTCACCCCATCAGAGAGCATTCAATCATCTGTAATTGTGATCACACATCACCCTTACAAAACAACTGCTGCAAATGCAATCTATAACTGGACCCGAACAGGGAATGGAAATCCCATTCCTGGAGCTCTAAAACAAACAATGTGTTAGTCCTATCAGTAACCTCTATCCTGAGAGGACAAGGTTAACATCGACACTCCGTGAATTGGTGCACCCAAAATAACAATCGCACCAAACAACACAATCAAAGCATTCCCGCGTTCCCTCATTGTTTAATTTTCTGGTTTTTATCTGCGATATCTCCCAGCGTGCTCTTATCTTTGACCCTCAGCTTGTAGCTTTGTGGCAGCTTCCCTTTTAGATGGCTGATGACCTTGGGAGGGATGTCATTAAACCCTGACCCATTTGATGATCCCCTCATGTGGAATACATATGCCAAACGGGAGCCGCTTTCACGCAGCAGGGGTGATGTGAAATACTTACAAAAATATGACTTGACACACTTTATCAAATGGGAAAAGATGAAGACAAAACAGCTGCTGCTGCTGTCGTAAGCAATCTGGCCGTGATTGAATAAAAGTGTCAAGAAAAGGGCCGCTTGATGGTCTTTTGTTCTCTCCCATCCAGGTTGATGTTAGTTTGAGCTGTCAGGAGGGAATCACAGCTGTGTGATTTATCAATACTCCAGTGACCTTGTAGCCGGCGGAGGATGAGAGTACAGCGCCCCCCATTTGAAATCTTGCTGAATGCCCAGAAACGATCCACATTTTGGGTCTGCGTGCCAAGTGGTGCATCAGCCGCCAAAAGAAGAGAGTTTGCTTGCACTGTGGATTTCTTTGAGAGTTGCAAAGAAACAAAAAGCAACACTAAACAAAAAGGCTCAATGAACAACTATTTTTGTAAAGGATTATTGTTCTTGCTTAATTTATAAATAGACTGTTGTTCATTCATAATGCATTCACGTTAATTACAAATTGAGTGTATATAGGACATTACAGAGGGCAAAAACTATTGTATTTTCAGGCACTAGTCAATTTTGAGATTTTGGGCTATTTTACTACATAACTTGTCTTCTTTTAGACTAGTGAGAAGAAAACAACCAAAGTACATATTTAAGTGGTTATGTTATTAAACTTAGTCTACTTGCGTTCCAGATTTCAATTACTTCAGAAGCATTTACAAACACAAAACTTTCCAGTTTTATTCCTATCTATATTCTAAAGTTTTTTGGGGACCTGGGGAAAATATCTATTAGTTAAAATGTTCATGCTATTCAGTAGTGTCTTGCCCTAACATTAAATAATCATATTTATGATTGATTTATGATTTATTTATTTATGATGATCATATATATATATGTCAAAAAGATGGAAAAAGTCACCTAATTTAACCTGACTGTTCCTGCTATGTTTTTAAACTTGTTTAAAACAAAGTAACAGACACATTCCAACAAATGTGTCTTCATTTTTTTTCCAAAGGACAAGCATTGTTATGATGAACCAGATGTTATACCAGCATTGCACATTCATTACTCCCATAAACCCATCTGTGGAATAGATTTTATGCTAATTTTTCCAAGGATCTGCATAAATAAAGTCCTAATTAATACCTTTGAAGAAATCTCTGTACTGTTTGATACTAAGATGTTCTTAATTATGAAGGGGAAGGTAAGATGCCCCCGGGTAAAGCTCAACAAATGGATAGCGATCAAGAAACATGGCAAGTTTTGTACTCTGGACCTTTTGTTCTTATGACCTGTGATGGAATAATAATTAAAATAATGCAGCCTAATGTATGACCCGCTGTGTTAATTTCTCATTGGATGGCGATTTGATAGATTACTGCTTGTGTTATTTAAGTGGAACACCAGCCTGCATGTTTAAATGCTGTAATGCATATAAGATGCTTAAAAAGAGTGGGGGAAACTGGTATAACCTATATTCTTATATTTTCATAAATAAAACTTTAGACAGAAAATACTGATATATATTAAATAATTACATAAAATCAACAAGTTAACTCTTAAGTGTGGCTTAAGTGTCTAAATGCATACAGTGCATTCAAGAAGTGTGTCATATATATATATATCTGATTACACTCATTCCAGAACAATCACATTAAGCAATTTCCCAGGGTACACTGGAATCTATTTAAAGAGGTTTTTGTATCAATGCTTCTAATAAAACCTAATTAATTTCCCCCTTTTTCACTAAGAATGCACAACATGTTTAACCAGATGCCTTTGGAGCAGTCCATTGATTGGCAGGTCTGTTTTTCACCAGACACTGATGGCTTTAATGGTGAAGGTGCCCCTTTGTTCAGATTTTATTGACTTGAGCCAGAAGAGGCTTAGCTTTATCATAGTACTCCACATCAGTTTCAGGGCTTAGCCAGCGCATTTCACATGACAGCAAATAATACTGTTGGTCAAATAATTCATTAGCACAACAATAAAGAGAATAATAATAGGCAAATCTGTGCATGTACTTGAAGCCAAACAGAGACGAGTGAAGGGAAGGGAAGGGAGGGGCAGACAGAGGCTAATAGAGACAGCTTTGTCATGTGATTAGTGGTCTGCTCTGAAGGAATCTGACCAATGACTAAACAGGAGGAGGTGTGGACAGATCAGCTAATGACTCGGAATGCGGCAGCTAAAGAGGTACCAGTTACTCTTATATTTTCTCATATACCTCAGCTCATATATAGTAGCTTACTTAATACAGCCTCTAAATTAGATAAATAAGCCGCAGGGAAAGCAGGTTTATTGATTAATTATCAGATAATCATAAATATTCTGAGTAATAGAATCTTTAAATTATACAGCAGCCCTCATGTTTTTGGACACTTCGAAGTCACACTTGAAAATGAACATCACTGCATGTCAAACCAAGAAGCATTTTAAGAAAGACAACCCAAAATTCAAGCAAAAATATTAAAATAATTATGGATGCACTACTGTATATCTATAACATAATGGTTATCGACTGATATTAGATTGTCTTTTTAATTATACTGGATATTTAATTGTGCATGTTCATTTTGCTTATATTACATTGATCACTTAAAGTTAATCTTTCAAATAATGTTAAATATAATCTTCAGCAAACCCCTAAATGAATATTTATTTTTTTTAATACAGTGCATTATAATTTTTTGATTCCTAAATACTTGCAGCATTTAAAACTGCATTTATAAGTGTTTAATCAGATATCAGTCGTAACATGAACATAATTACTGACTTAACAGTAAATGCATCCTTAAAAGGTTTGTTAGGTTTTAAATAATGCAACAATAGTGTTCAATAATGTTCCAAATGAAGACTGGGCATCTGTGGTTCCTCTGCTATGGGACACCTGTGTGAACTTGAAGGGATCCATCCGACATCTTATTAAAAATAATTGCAAAAATGTCTGAGAATGTCAGTTCTGAGAAAATCATTTGTTTGCAGATGCCATTTGGCTGAATAAAATATGATTTGGTAATTTAAGTGTGGCTTAAGTGTCTAAATACTTTTTGGGGCCAGTGTAAGCTACTTCAACACCTAACATCTGTTGTGTAGGGTATTTTTTCCTGCTGCCCCCAAAACTGGCAACTGCTTCCTCCAATCTCACAGATGAATAGAGGCATAATGATCTGAGCCTTCAGTGAATATTACAGCATTTTAATCTTATTCGTTTGATGCAGCAATTGGACAGATGTTCTCTTGATTTGACGCAATTTTTGGTTACAAAACGTCCTCCATGAGGCTTACAAATATTTACCCATGTAGCTGCGTGAAACTCGTTATGCTGGAGTAGATAAGCTTTATATGTTTGACTAAAGCATTGCTGTGCTGTTCGCTAATTGCTTCAAATATACAAACCGCTCAAAGACGTAAATACATTGTTTTGAAACAATGAGTTAGTGATAAGCTGACAAATTTAGCTTACTGTTTCAACACTCGATTTATGAATAATAATTTCCTGAAGAAACTTTCTTGAGTGGGTATCAATGTGCAAAACGGAATTTCATAAAGATATGGCAGTTCACCCAGAAATAAAAATTTGACAAAAACTGACTCACTCTCAGGCCATACATGATGGATTTGTTTATTACAAACACACAGCTTTTTGCTTCACAAGACATTAAATGATGGACTGGAGTCATGTGGCGGATTACTGTGATGTTTTTATCAGCTGTTTGGACGGCACCCATTCACTGCAGAGAATCCACTGGTGAGCAAGTGATTAAATGCTAAATTTCTTCAAATTTGTTCTGATCACGAAACAAACTCATCTAAATCTTGGATGGCCTGAGGGTGAGTAAATGTTTAGCAAAATTTAGGTTTTGGTTGACCTATTCCTTTATGTGAACAAAAACAGTATGACAAACAGAGGTTTTCTTATATTTAACTTCACTTTTATGTTTTGTACTTACATACATAATGTAACATATCACCTTTCAGATTATTAGACACATATCTGTATAACTGAGTGTACATGATAGAGGAAAATAGTGTACACAGAAATAGTGCTTTTTTATTTTATGTCTTTTAATCTGTTTTGAATTGAGGCGAAAAAGGGGAAATTATTAGTCCATTCGCACATTTCATTAAATTCCAGGCATATATCTCGTAAAAATAGTTTATATATCCTATAGGAGGTACATTTCAAATAAAAATCTGCGATTTTCAGGAGACCAGAATATCACTACCAGACTAGACACTTTTTAACCATCTTGTTCCCTTGAATTTGGATACACTTGAGTACTCCCATATCATTTTGTTCATTCCAGCGTTCAACAAAAAAAGCAGTTTCTGCTATCAGATGAATCCATTCTCTCTCTCTCTCTTTCCTAAACAAGGGATAGGTTGTCTAGCAAGGAGAACACCTGTAAGACACTGATGAGCGTACCTGAGCCAACAGTCCTGACCGAGTCAATATGCAATTATTTCAACTGAAGATCCACCACTGTCCACATCAAACGCTCCACATTCCTTGGGCAGATTAGCCAAAATTATCTTTTATTATTTTGGCCTGCATGGACAAATTGAACTCTATCTGGTCCACATTGCGATGAAATTCGAGACAGCTTGAATGGCAGTGGTATGTTTGGAGTTTGGATAATACTTACCTTTTATGAAAGGGCCAACGGCAGAGGGAGAGTAATAACTGAACGCTGAGTGCCTTTCACTGATACCATCCCTCTGGTCGTCTTGTAAAAGCCTGTTGAGGGGTTAAATTAAATTGCTGTAATAAATGTTTGGTTTCAGCGACGCTGTATCATTGAAAATCAAACAAACACCGACAGGCTTTTGTGCGATGAGGATCAGAGAGGGAAAATGAATAGGCGGCGAGGGGCGGTGTGAGAGGGGGCATGTAGGGAAGTATTATGTACATTTGAAACTGACTTGTTTTCACTTAAACATTAATTAAATTGGAGCAAGAGGAACAATTATATTGATGAATGTTTTTGGAGCTACTGTAATTAAATTAATCCATTTAATTAACAAATTATATTGAACTTTTCCCCAGAGAGCAACATTAGACTTGTGTTCTCTCTTACAAACAAGCAAAAATAATGTTGCGGAAATGATTGCAAAGATCAGAAGGAAATGAAATTGTGTCAAATAAAATGCACAGACAAAGGCAAACCGATGGAGTGTGTATTGTCATCTGTTGTAACACAATCATGGATGATTGTAACGCACGGGGGAAAACATAATTGGATCAAAACTTTTTCATACCTTAATGGGCTACTCTAGAGAGATCTGGTTCCCTCATTTGCAAATTAAATTTGATAGCATTCTGACAGCACATCGCAGCTCTATAAATGTATTTAAATCACTAAATTATTACAACAACTTACATTATGCTCAAAGAAGCAGTTCAAACGGCTTAAAAGTCTCACACTTGACTTTATTGTGTACTGTATCAAGTAAATGAATAACATGTAACACTACAGAATTTAGTAACTTACTACTGTAATGCTACTACACTTTGGGCCATTAAGCAACTACTACTGCTAATAATAATAATAGCATTAACAATAATAAACTTTAAAGCAGTATAGACTATTGTCCTATTAATAACAGAAAGTGTTTTTTATTCATGTGATAATCATATTCAGAGTTAGATCCCAGATGACTGGTGACTAAATAATGCCATCTAGAGGCAAAGAGCTGACACTACAGTAAGATTGGCCTACTCGGACAAAACCGGTGGCCTAGATCAAATTTTCCCCATATTGATGGTTGCTATTTGAATCTACTCTATATATATCAAGACTTCTGTACAAAATTAATTACAGAAGCGTCAATGCATAGGCTACTACATTAACACAGAGAAAGCGTTTCAATAACATTGTAAGTTACCTCACGCTGCGTTATGTTTTCTCATTGAGGAAATTTCTCATTTCTCTTTCTCATTGAAGAGTGAGTCCCTTTTGGATGTTGATTTTTCTCATTTAATTTGTGAGCCCGTCGGGCCTGTTTGAAGTTATAGCCTACCACGTTAACCGCTTCCGGTAAGAAGAGAGACAGAATAATATTACTGAAATAATCTCTGTCCTTAAAGGAGCGTTCAAGATTATTATTATTTTCGTAGAATCCCGTAAAAACAAAATCAACGAAGTAGACGCTAGACATTGAATAAACTAGTTTTGTGTGGAAATATTTCTGGTCATCTTTAACTTGTATATATTACATAATTATTTTGGAGTGCACTATAGTTGGTGTTTAGGGTAGAGTGGGGGGGAAACGTCCCCCTTAAGGACCATACAATTGTTTTTTTTTTTTGTTTTTTGTTTTTGGTTTGTTTGTTTGTTTGTTTCTGTAAAACAAAGGTTAAATGTGTTCAGAAAAGTTATCATAGTTTTAGAGACACTAACATAAATTATAAACCAAGTATGAAAAATGTCCAGAATTTTCATGTTTTCAAACAAAACAATTTGCTTTAAATACAGCAAAATCACAGTACATGCAGTTTTAGCTTAATATCTCAATATCTGTCTAAAAGTGTGTGTGTGTATGCAGCACATTTTAGCTGAAAATTGTGTCCCATTTTAGCTTAACCAGCTATTTCTACCTAAAATGACCTTTTTATAAAAGTTTCTTTTATAAATTAAATGTTTTAATTTGAAAGAGCATGTCAAAACATTGTTCATAAACCTTTGCTTTGTTGGTAAGCTTACTTATAATTGCTTTAGTACTGTTATTAGTGATTCATGAATTTTTCTCTATCAGGCTCAATTACCTTACAATTTCTCTGACAAGTTTCATGTAACACTCTGCCCTGCTCGCCTTAAAAAACTTATACCAATAAAACTTATTGTTACATGTCAACAAGTGTTGAAGCAACAATGCAAGATCAGTTATTGTGATTTGCTGTAAAGCTTTAAAGAGATATGATGCTACCTTGTTTGGCCCATTTTACCCGTTAGCCCATTTTAGCTGACTTCACCCTATTTGATGGAAAAACAAAAGATTTGATGTTCAGAATAGAATAACTAGAGTAATCACCATTTCCCCACGGGGGCGTTTTACCCCACTGACTATGTTTGAGAAAAAAAAAATATGTCATTCAGAAAATATAATTATATTTTTATTAAATAACACTCTATCTACAGGCCCAACTGTAAATGGCATTCCTAGTAGGTAAGTATGGTATTATTGATCAAAGGGATTCTTTCTCACTTCTTTCTCATTACAGAATGTCCTGTGTCAATATTACAGTGTTAATTGTGTATATCTTAAAACTTGTAGAGTAGTGTATATACAAATATAAAATATTATTTATTCTTCTCATGTAACTTGTTTGCTGCCATGTTTGTTCATGGAAACTCAGTTCACGTGTAATTATGGTTTCCACCAGCAGAGGCTAACTGCTTCAACCAAACCTTGACCTCTTGACAAAATCCAGTTGCTTATAGAGTGCTACACTGATGACATATTTTTGTAGGCCAACCCAGAAGTTAGAATCACCTTTGTTCCCCTGAGAGAAAAAAAAACACAAAAAAAAAAAAACACAATAGCATTTTCGCCAGCAATAAACAAACTAACCCACTGACTCCGACGTCACCACCATTAGTTTTCCCACAACACATTCAATCTTGATTTAACAGACAGTTTCCAAAGTTTGAATTTAAAATAGTTTGCGATAATGTGATATAAACACAGTGAGGCTGTAAAAGCAGTATAGATGATGATGTTTAATGCCCATGACAACCTTTGTTGTTCCATTTAGCCACTTGTTAGCAACAACCTTTTCCAAGTAACTTTTTTAAAAATCAGAAGGTAGTAGTACTGGTATATTACATGCCAGTGAATAAAACATGAAAATATTTTTAAACTTGTGTTAATAACAGACCCTATCAGCCATTTGAACAAAAACCCATTTAGTAAACCCATTGACTTCAGGACGATGAAACCGAACATGCTAAAATGCAGCACTGCTGCACGCTATAACATTATCCTCCAAGAAGTGGCATTGTTTTGGTGGAAAAGCAACAACACAGAGAAGTAAGTCTCACCATTTATTGAATAGTCTAACTGTGGGAAACTCCAAAATAATTTTCACATGATTGCTTTTCTTATTACTTTCAAATTATCGTAATTTTGCTTTAACAGCTGCTTAATTAATGTTTGGTGAATTTGAAAGATCAAAGATCCACAAAATGATAGCAGTCACACTTTTTTACAGAAACTGGACTGAACTTACATGAATTTGGATGTGGCTTATGGTTTTTAACAGAATTGCCTACTAGTACTCGCGCTCCTAAATCCTAATCTGATAGAAGCAGTCCTAAATAGATGTATTCTTTTTTTTTTCACCAAAGCACTCAGTCTGCTAGCATTTTTATAGTTATCCCTCAATATAATTGTGTTGACAGAACTCACTGGTGGCTAAATGGGACTGTTATTGATGCATTTGGTGAGCCTACATTATATACCCAGGAAAAAGATGATGATGCTGCCCAACTAATGTGACAGTTTTTCAGTTTTGTTTCACGTTTTCCCAAATGTAGCTCAGCCAAATTGAAAAGTGAGTCTAACATGTGAGCCTGGCCCCAGAGAAAGAGAGTAACCTATGATTGATATTTCCTACCAGACAAGTTAGGTTGACAGTGTTTATACATAATCATACAAATCTCCTCATCAAAAGCCTAAGATTGACTCTCACTCCTTTTAGTCATTAACACGCAACCTGTTTTGCCGTAAATTGCACTGAGAGTACACGCTGAACCTCTGATGACTGCAAAAGACTGATGACTTTGATACTTCTGCTCAGCCGTCATCGGAATAACCATCGTCTAAAAAACAGCTTTGATATTTTTAGCCATTCCACAGCGTAAAAACAAATGTTTTTCAACAGTTTTTTTCTCTCACATATTTCCATAACTGCTGTTAAATCCATATGTCCCACATGATCATATTTAAAATATAACACAAGAACAAGAACAAATTACAATGATATCTAGATGTCTTGATGGTGCTCTGCTCTTTGTTTCCAATAGTTTGTACTTGTCTAATCTACATTTCCCATTATTAGAAATCCCAAAGACACCCATATTCATCAATAAAAGCAAAGGTAATTCACACATATCTCTCTATCTATTTTTTTTCTGTCTGTGTGCTAGTTCACATGTCACACAAACACAAATACTCACATGGATTAAGTAGTTCTTTTCAGTGCCATCAAGCATTAAATATTATTTTAAAAAGCTCTTTCAGTAAGCCACCCATAATTCCACTGACAATGTGGGCTTCTTGCCACGCCACACCCTTTAAACTTTAAACTTGACATTATAACCTGCTTTTTAAAAATATCATAGAATATGAATGCAATTGGAGATCAATAAAATCCTTTTGAGAAAACATAAAAAAATTAACATTTTGAATTTGAATTTCAGGATCAAATATCTTTTCGTTTGCATGGCAATGTTTATTGTAGAGCTTGAGAGAATTTGACCACTTAATGCAAATACTATCAAAATATGTCCTGAATGTTGTGTTAAAATACAATCCATTTGCATTACACATAGCATTATTTTAACCTGCAGATGACAATAAGAATAAACAATAAGAATTGACAATCCATCTGTGGTAAACAGTTTTTAGTCATGTGAGTTTATTAGTTCATGTACAGTAGATGCTCACTCACATGCTTTGCATTTTCTAAAGTCTGGCATCCAATTGTCGGCATATCCTGAGTTTTTAATGACATGCAACATGAATTACTTGCATTCATATGCTGATGTCCGTGTGCCAACATCAACAGATGCTCCCTGGCTGCTATGATCCTTAAATTCTCTAATGAGCAACAGAAAACTCTCGCCTTTGATGTGCATTCAATACATAACTAGATTTAGTGGATCTTGATTTAACATTTGGCAGTGTGGCATAGGCATGGTGAAACAAAATGTTTGTGCATGTATGACACAAATAATGGCACAAATAGACTTCATGACAAACACATCAGTGCAATGAATTAAAAATCTGAATTTTAGCAGTATTTTAAATGAAAGTCTGTTGTCTACAATTCAGCATATGCACTCAAACCATTAAAGGGAATTTTTTTGTCCACACTATGAAAGACATTGGGGTTCAGAAAAACAACAACACTGGACTCCACTGATTTCCACCCAAGTGGAAATTCGTTCATTCAGTCAGGCAAACAAGCCTGTTTGACTTCCTGTAACTGTACATTTTTTTTATTTTTTTTTGACATTTTTACAGCATAACAGGTTTTATGAACTAAATTTTCCTTAAGTGACAATAAAGTTGTCCACAAATCAG
>JAUZSZ010000104.1:20057785-20074866 GCA_034780575.1 Labeobarbus marequensis | reverse complement strand
ATTCTTCATGTGGCTTTCTCTTTTACCACCTGCATTATTATGGTGGTTATCAGTATGTTAAAGGTACAAAAGAGATTTTAATAGCAGTGTGCGTTGTTGAATTTACTGGTTTACATTCAAATTTTCTTATTTGTAAATTACAGATTTATACTGTAAAATGTACAGTTTGTAGCCGTAAATGTGTTTTTCTGTATTTTTAAATTATTCTGGCAACCACAGCTGCCAAAACTGTTTTGTAAAAACTACAGAATTTTTTTTTTTTACAGTGTAGTTTAGTTGAGTGGTTCGTTTGACCAGACAATATCAATTATGTAACTAATGTAAATTGACAATTAACGTGCACTGCTATTATATTTGTTTGTAAGCTTGTTCTGAACCCAGCAAGCAACCACCCAAAACATCTTAAGAAGCGAACAGCACTAAAAACCACTCACAACACCTTTGCAACTGCATAGCAACACCTTAGCATCACAGTCGTTAGCTTAGCAGCTTTGCTAACATTCTCTTCAGAAGATCAAGTCTTGTTATACCACATGCTTTCGTATCGGGACTAATGATTTTCTGTAAATAATAGCAATTCAACAGTGCACTTAAATGCCACTTGCAGTTACACAACTGCCATCATCGCCATAAGGAGAGCAGCTATGGGCCTTTCATTCATAGTCATTCTACTAGTCCTCGAACATCACATGGAAATAAGAGCCGTCGTACTATGTATAGCAGCGTGGGTTATACAATGTAGTGAGTCTGTTAAGTGTGTTTGCGGAGGTGGATGGGAGGAGGGCTGGAGGTCTGTGGGTGGAGGTGGTGGAGCGTATTATGATCAGTACAATAACCCACTCCTCATGTCTCGGGGGGCCGGCTGCATCCTCCAGCCTTAATGGTGAAGAGGTTCTTTAAGACGCCTCTCTGCAGCCTTTCAATGCCTTCAGCCCCCTCCCCCTACACACATAAACACACACATTCAGATCACCAAACCAGGTATGAAAGCACAAACACCAACTTACGTGCTACTTTGCAACTAAACACCTACACAATTTGAGTAAGTTAGATGTGAACAGGATGGAGCTACAAGAAAATCTCCATTGCGTAAACCCAGATTCATAATTTCAGAACGTGCATATTTACATAGCTCACATCCTCTTGTAGAACTTCCTACACGCGCTCTCTGATTGAGCACTGGCATTTATGCCAAACAAGAACACACACTATCACAACACACTCACACACTCATCTCGCAAGTTCTGTTTTTCTCTGCAAGTCTATAACCGGCGCTCTTGCCACATTGAGTAAAATAACAACTTCAGAACAAAAATTCAGAGTTCAACTCACTTGAACATTAAGTAATACAGGAAGTCCTTGTGAGGGTATTTTTAACCTGAAATTTGACCCATTCCGGCACCCATAGCCTCACTTAATAGTATAAACAGCTGGGTTTATGTTCATGCTTCATTTGCACCGTCTGCTTTACAGTTTGCTTTCCACATTTTTTGGTAATATCTGGATTTAGGTGCCAGGTATGAACCTGAGCATAAACAGATAAAAATTACATAAGAAATATATAATATAATATAATATAATATAATATAATATAATATAATAATAAATAAAAAAAATAATCTCAGGAAATCCCCCTTTTTTAGAAAAATATGAAGTTTAAAATGGCCTGAAAGCAAGCAAGCAAGCATTTATGATTGTGATCATTTCAGGGTGGCACCTTCCTCAGAAACATATATCACAAGGAAAATGGCCTAAAATTGTTCATGCCATAAATAATTAACAAATTAATGATCGTAATAGATTGTACCTTTTGGTATAATTCTGTATATCAAAGGAAAAATGGCCAAAAATGGTTCTTTAAATAAATAAATTTCTCATGATATTCTCAGATTCTACATTTTCTTACATATGTAAACATATATAAAACAAATAAGAAATAAAAAAATAACAAAATTAAATTAAAATAACCCCATTCTGGCACTCATATCCTCACTTAATAGAATAAACAGCTGGGTTTATATTCATGCTTCACATGCAGCATCTGTTTTTCAGTTTACTTTCCAAAGTTTTCTGCTAATATCCAGCATTAGGCGCCAGGTACGTGTTTGAGCAAGTCTCCAGAGGGAAGTTATACTATATGACATGGACTTACGTTTGAGTCTCTCAAAGCTGAGCCACGCATGCTGTGCTTTGCCTTTCGATTGTAATTGACTCCATATGTTTTTTGCATAATTTCTCAACCCCCTGATCGCCGGACCTACAACTGCTAACAAAGTTCATGCATATCTCAGAACATCCTACCGATGGTTTCCCAGGCCCTGACTGACCAATTTTAAAAAAATAAGTCAGAGCAAATCCTTAATGTATTGTTATGCTTTGAGGGATTATACTGAATCTATTTTTTTCCATTAAGTTCCCAAAAGTCATCTCAGGTTAGGGGACGGCAGCTAGGTGTGCTAACGGTGTTGTCATGACGACAGGCAGAGAACAGCACATAGATAGTGTATGGCACAGGTCTGGTCGTCTTTGATTTCTCTTATTGTCAGGCAGAGCCATACCATGTCTAATTGCTAAAAAAAACATATGTGTACATACATCACTACAGATATTCATATAAAGACTGTTCTGAATGCTGTACATAACAGAGATTAAGATTGTAGGGTATATCCAGAGTTACTGACACTGAATAGTGACAGTTGTCATGAATAATATTTGTACTTGAAGTAGATGCAGAATTCCACGTCTTGCTTTCTGTGTCAGAGTGTTCAACAATCATCCCCTCCCCACACACAGCTTCAGTAAACAAACCAGGGCTGGACACGAGGGTCAAGGGTTGAACACACCAGAGGACACACACTAGAACATTTTGTCAGCTTAGCAAAATGTTGAAATGAGGAGGAAGAGAGAGCTCATCAGACCCACACACTGTAGTTACCCACAATTCCTTCTTTCCCCTGCTCTTCTATTGGATAGTTTTTGTATGGGCGCTAATCACAGACATTTTTGAAGAATAATCGTGATAATCTCAGATTGTCACTTTTCTTAGAAACATACAGCAAATGGAAATTGTTAAATGAATAAATAAATAAATTCATGATCACAATCTCAAATAGTCCCTATTCTTAGAAACATATCAAAAAGAAAATAGCCTGAAATTGTTCAGTCGATCAAATTTATATAAATGAAAGTGTATAAATAAATAAATATACATTTAATTTATTTACATAATTTTTATGTATTTATTTATATATGGAACAATTTCAGGACATTTTCCATTTGATGTTTCTCAGAAAAAATAAATACATTTTATTTATTTATTTATTTTCTTAGAAACAACAAATGGAAAATGGTCTGAAATTGTTCCATAAATAAATAAATACTAATGATAATCACAGATGATACCTTTTTTAGAGCGTATATCAAACGGAACATGATGAAAATTATTAATGATAAAAAGAAATCATAAAGAAATGCATGTTCTTAATAATCACAGATTGTCTCCTTTCTTAATAACATATCAAATAAAAAATGAACTGAAACTGTGAAAATAAATAAAATCAATAAATAAACAGGAAAACTGTCTGGACATAAATAAACTAACACATAAATATTCATTATTATCGTAGACAGTACCTTTTCTTATGGTGTAAAATAAAATAAAATCTCATATCGTCACTTTTATACAGTATACATAAGATGGAAAGTAGATGAACATACTAAGCAGTGGCATCCATATCCTCCTGTATTACCAAACAATCATAACATTCCTTTCTGAGTTTGCAAACATTTGTGAGTCATTATTCAATTGAAGGACATACTCTGTCTCTGTCACATGCTTCAGTTTACTCACTGACATGCTTGAAGCCAGCCTCAGCGCAAGCACATATTGTATGTCATGATACAATACGGAATGACAAATTATTTTTCATACTATGCACCACAGAAATCATTCAGTTTAGTCTGGCTATACAGAACACACACCTGGATCTGTCAGTGCAGTGAAGAGTATCATTAAAATGACATGCCCTGTGACAGACCCAACATTAACTCAACATGTCCGCGCTCTGAATGTGCTGTGCTCTTTAGCAGGATTGAGGGCAAAGCTGAGCATTTGATCAGCTGGGGCTGACAGCGATGTAGACCACAGGAGCATTCCTGAGTCCCCTGGGTTGAGCCTGGGACAGATGGGGCCGGTTTGGGACTGAATCCAGCCCACTTCCTGGGCTGAAGCTCTGAGGGTATCTTCCGAGGATTTCCCAGATAATCCCTTCGGCAAGGTGTCCAGTCTCAGGCGAGTCCCATCAATAATTCACTATCCCCAGGCCACCTGTGTGAAGCTCCTCGAGCAGAAGGGCGCTAACCTTTAATTCCCCATCCACATGGCCAGCAGGGCCCAGTTGTATGACTAGAGAGACCGCTTTAATGGAATCCTCCAGCACGACGTAAAGCAGAGGTGATAAGCAGATACGCTGTCCTGTGATTATTGGGTCCCATTATTGAGCCCTCTATCTGGCTGATTGCTATCTGGGAGGCACGGATAAAATCCTCCAATACTCTTCTGATAGGGGCCATAGAGTCAAACAAATATACTTCACAAAGTCAATGAATCAAATTAAAGGTTGGATTTTTTTCAGAGTGTGTCCAACACGCTTTTAAATATAGCATACAACATTCAAAAGTTTAGGGTTGGTAAGATGTCAGTGTTTTTGAATTAAGTTTCTTATGCAGACCAAGTCTGCATTTCTATGATTAAAAATTCAGTTAAAACAGTAATATTGTCAAATGTTATTACAATTTAAAATCACTATTTTATATTTGAATATATTTTCTAATATAATTTATTCCTGTGATGGCAAAGCTGAATTTTCAGCAGCCATTACTCCAGTCTACAGTGTCAAACGATCCTTTAGAAATCATTGTAATATGCTGATTTGGTGCTCAAAAACATTCATTCAGTATAGTATGAAATAAGTATAGTTCAAATCTATTAACATATTTACTGACATATTTGTCAAGACTTACTGATATAAAAATTATAATTAAACTTTATTTAGAGCAGCCTACTACTTGTGCTCGATGCACAATATCTTAACATTAAGCATAAAATGTGTTTTAATGTCATTATTGATGAATATTGTATGATCTTTGAAAAATATCGGTCTTTAAATGCACAATATTTCAAGTATACTTGTAATAGTTCCACTTTAGCAAATCAAGTTCACTTCAGTATATTTTTAGCTGGACTTCAGCACTACTTCCACACAATTAAAGTGTATTAAGCACAAAATTAGTTGTTCGAGCAGGCATTAAGTAAGCTATACCAGTTTAGTATGCCAAAAGTACAATTGCAGGGTATTTTTCTTAAGTACATAAATATGTAAATGAATCTGTAGCATATTTAGCATGAAACAAATGTATTTCAAATACATTATAGTATATTTATTTTTTCACTAGGGTAGAAAGTTTAAAAGAACCACATTTATTTGATTGATAAATCTTTTGTGATATTATAAATGCCTTTCAGCCTTTTAATCAATTCAATGCATCCTTGATTATGAAAAGTATCATTTTCTTAAAACAACAACAACATGGATTTGAATCTAAAATAAAATCCAATTAAATATATTCTAAAGAGATGTCTATCTAAATTGAAAATTAATATCAATTCTGTTCGAACATGCTAAAACCGATCCAACTGACTGTCTCACGACAATGTAAGTGCTACCCGTCTGTGCAAAACTCTCTGCCACAACGCTAGGGTGTTCTGGGTGGTTGCCAGGTTTTTGGTCGCGGTTGCTAAGGATGTTCTGAGTGGCTTGTAGCATGTTGCTACGCAGTTGCTAAGGTGTTCCGAGTGGTTGCTAGGTGGTTACTTACTGACCCAACACATGAGACCACCTCAAAGACACGCTCCTTCAAACATCCTTTATTCAGTGTGAATCTAAAGGCTTTTTTCCCCACCCATTTTATAGTCCGCCAGGTGAAAATCGCAAATCTGATCACTTAGTACAACTCTGCTGAGCAAGCCGCACAATTTGAGGCATCACTCAAATGCCTAACCATAAAAATGAGGAATAATATCAGGAACTGTTGCTTACCGAGCACCACTAAATGCCATTTGTGGTCACCATGAACTACAGTATCAGCAGCAATAGTAACATTTACTAGTGTTTTGGACAACACATACACTCACTTTAGCAAGGGTCTTAACCACAGTAAGAGCATTAAATAACCTCATCTCTGGCAGAATAGCCTTGAGCAGCAGTGGCTGCCTCACAGTTTAAGGCTGAGTGACCAACATTTGCACTGTGTAGAGTCACACACATCAGGACACAGTTACCATATCAAAGTACACACACGCAAATACACACACACACACATAGGGGATCCTACCTCCACCCACAATTACACACACACACACAAATGCACATCGACCTCCACACCACACTCTCTCCGCGAACAAATGCCTTCGCTGTCAGTTGCGGCCAGGTCTGCTATAATTGAAAAGAACAGCCACGGGCCAGCCCACAGACACGGCGCACCAAGCCAGAAGCCCTTCACTGACAGCCAGCCATCAATACCAATGACTGTTCCTTGAGGAGCAGATGACATCCACGACACCACCCATGCAACACCCCAGCACACACATACAAACGTTTGCCTCCCGCCCCCTTGCTGTCCTTCCTCCGCCACTTGAGTCTCTGATTCTTACCCCAGTTTGTCACCACAGTAACTCCACTCACCGGGAAGCCTGTCATCGCTTCAAAGATGCACGTGCCATCGGCAAACGCACGCATACGTGCTCACACTCACTTACTCTCATGCATGCATGCCAAACAAGGGGGATCAAACTTTTTCAAGAGTGGAACAGTGGCTGCTTAGAGACCTCTGCCTCCCTTCCCTCGCACACACTTTTCTCAGAGCGTGTCAATATTTAACCCAGTAAAAAACACTTTGCCTGTTTAAAAAACTCAATTTTATTAAACAACCAATATAAAATCCTACACATAGTTTGTGAACTCTATTGAGACACTTCAAACCACTTTATGGTACATTTCTATTGTGTATAGCATTTTATATAGATTTCAAACTGAAAAAAACAATGACATCACGCTTATATTTCACATCTTTAGCCACCTGCATTGTGTAATTGTTATAGAAGGCTGGACAGCATCAGACTTGTCATTTGGCGTAAGACTACAGTGACAGCTGAACAAGATGCACAGAGCAGAGACAAACAAGCAAGACAGAGGCATTCAAAGAAGAAAAGGAAAAAGAACAGTGAGAAAAAGCAAAATAGAAGAAAATGTACACAGACCTGACCAGGAGCTGCAGAGCGACAGAAACTGTCTTCCTTATACAGTCCTCTCTGTCTGTCTGTCTGTCTCTCTCTCTCTCTCTCTCTCTCACTGTGTGTGTGTGACTCCCTCCCCTCTCAGCTCCTCTCAGCTGTTCAGGGCAGTTCTCAGGAAATGAATGGGAGCTCACAGAGAACTGTTGTACTTGCAAATGACTTACCACGGTCACATGATCCGCTAAATGTAGGGTGGGCCGGTGGGTGGAGGCTTCATAAGCAAGAGAAGACAATATACTCTAAGCTTTAACAGCATGCATCGAATTACATGGGGCCCCTCGTGGGAGGTTTCCGACATGTCTCTGAGCCCAGGCAGCGGAGAAACGCTAGAGTACCTCCCCGTTTAAAGGGGAATAGAGAGAAAGAGAGAGAGAGATGGGAAGACGGAGGGAGAGAGAGAGAGAGAGAGAGAGAGTAGGTATATTTCATCACAAAAAGTGTCCTACTTTATACAAGTTTAGAATCTGACAAATAAAAAAGCTTAAAGAAGGAAAGCGTGTAAATATTTTTGTTAATTAAATACATTTTTTGAAAGTTAATTTATAATATATGATTACATATTACTATTATTATTCAAACTGTCACGCTGTATTACAGTCCTACATTTAAAACCTCACTTGCAGTTTTCTTTTTGGCGATTATGAGCAAAAAAATGGATTTTGATGTAATATTTATCCCAAATTTGGGGTTTATTATCCTAAAGTAATTATCTGTAGACATTTAACAAACAAAGAAATACCATGAAACATTTTGTCTCTGTATTAAGTGGTTTCAGTAAGAAACCGTCTGCTGAGAACGTAAATATAAAAATATAAATGCCAGCCACACAGCTCTTAATTGGCTCAATTTCTATTAGTCATCACACACTGCTCTCCTTTAGATTAAGAATGCATCTCTATTGAAATTCAACAGAAGCCATTTATTTCTGTGCATGTAAGCATGCATGAGGGAATGTTGTGAAAGCTCAACCATGGTTTATTGAAGAGGCAGCTACGGTTTTCAAGATGCAGATTCGCTCTTCTGGGAATCCTAATTAATGTATAGGAAACAGAGCTAATTTGCATCTCTGATAGACTTTGTGTTCTGCACACACACATGCTGATGGGGTTGATAGTGATTTGAAGAATACTATCCATCTTAGACTTCCTTGACCCAAACCTGCCTTATGTTGCAATAACAGTTGGATAGATTTATTTTTTGTTGCAAGAAAATCAAGTATTTCATATTTGAAATTAATTGTATGCAATGGAGACTTATATTTTGGACCCAATCTTTGACCTTTAAAGGCTGTGCAGTGGCATCCTTAATATTCCATTCCCAATATATATATGTATTGATTGCCACAAAGAACAACCACATCCATTGTAACTGTGTGATAATTATACGACATATCAATACAAGATCATCACTGTGAATTACACGGGAGAAAACAAAGACTCGTATTCTTGTGTCTGACAAAATGGCCATTGAAATACCGCTCTGCTGATGCTTTTAATGCTGATTAGCCCTGAAGCTTCTTTATGAAATGCTATACCACCCAGCTGCAGCCTCTGACAAGAGTGGCAATTTCCCCAGCAATAATGACATCTCGAGGAAGCAGTCCCGCTCTGCCTGCACACCCAGCCCAGCCTGGCACACAAAGGGTCCTGGCATGTCTTGTAAAGGGCTGAACTGGAATCAGGCGTTCCAGTGGGAGGGTGAGCGATGTATGGAACTCTGCCAGGGAACATGGCCCCGTCTTAGCTCCACTGCAAAGAAGAGAGAAAGAAAGGAAGACCCTTGATTACAAAAAAGAGTGAACACCCTTGATTACAGCTATGGCACGGAAAGGACCCAAGGCGATTAGGTGGGCTCCAATGTCCGTGTTTACCACAGTTAACTACACAGCAGGCAAACAGTTGGTGTAAGGTGATAAGATTAACCAAACCCATGTAGGCCAATATATACACATTTACACTTCAACCATAAATTACATGCTAACAAAGAATTCCGTTCCATCAGCATTGTCCAAAGTACAGACGTGACTGTCATCCCTCCAGCAAACCTAATCTATTTCAAAATTTCATGTCTTCGGGGTCCATATTAAAGAGATAGTTTGTCAGTATAATCATTCTCATGATGTTCCAACCTCTATTCAAGCTGCTCTTTTCTATAAAATGAAAGTGAATGGTGACCATGACTGCCCCTGGTCCACATGACTGTTTTACACATTAAAAGGGTCATGACATGAGAAACCAAATTTACCTTGATCTTTTGGCATATAAGAGGTCTTTGTAGCATTTTTTTTTTTTGTGCAAAAAACTTTATTAACATTATAAGTAAACCTCAACATATTAATATAATAACATTTTTTGCAAAACTTTTAAACAGCTGTGACTGCAGAAATACGTAACAGTTTGAAAAGAAAGACGAATCAAAACAATGACTTCAACGTCTTAGTGTGAAGAACTAGCATTTGATGAGGGTAATGGTGGGCTATCAATAAACAAAGTACTTAGCGATTTACAGCAGAGCTTGGAAGCTGGGAAATGCGTTGATGGCGCGTTAGCCATACAGCTTTCCCGGCTGCATGAGAGACCCGGTTGCTGCACAATAAATGCATATCCCGCTGGGTAACTCACCGCTGTCTGTGAGCCTACCCTGCACGTTCTGCATAGAACAAGAAAAGGGGTTACTTCACAGCATTTCACTGTCAAATTTGACTGGAATAAAAATATCATGACATTATGTGCATGTCCTTTACTGTAATTGAGAACTGTCACTACGATAACAGATTATTGTTTTTGCGTACTGACTAGAGTCTATTTATTGTTCAGTTTCAAATTAAATCAATCACAAAGAGATTCAAAGTGAAATTAGATTACAAGTCTGGATTAGAAATCAGATTAGACAGAGGTAGGTTCAGACCCTAAAGCAAATTTAGAAGCTAATTGAAAAATATATTCTTGGAAGGTTATTGTATTGTTTGAATTTTAATACGATCAAACTCAAATGATGCATGACAAGGCTCTTTCCCAGTTTTAGGGTTTTAGATTCAGAATCCAATTGCAAACTGTAGCATGATATTATCATGCTACATGTACCATGGTTATACAATAATATTCTTTGAAGTATTATAGAGGACTATGTAAATAAATATATGAAAACATGCTAATTGTACAGTACCATCATACCATCACTGTATATTATCAACAAATTATTTTCATACATATCAGAAAAAACTCCTAAATTAATCATGAGAGAACTGGCAAAATTATATTTTATTGTAAGATCCATCATCTGTTCCATGTGCAACATAAGAGGTAGTTAATGCAGAATAAGCAGTTTCTAGTTTAATACAAATCAAAGATACTTATTTGCTTCAGTTATTGAAACGATATGTGAATTTTGTGGGTGAGGTCGTGCTCAGAGGTCCACAGCTCAAATCAGAAGACCAGAGAAGACCGGTCTGTTGTGAGTGTTCCTCCATGTTGTCTGGTCGTTTCATTTGTATAGGCTCTGATCTCTTAAGTGTGATGAACAGTTTGCTACAATTCTGAGAGGAACCTTGTGTTTCCTCAAAGGCACGCTAATTCAACTCAAGTTTAGCCTCAAATGTATGAACAATCCTCTTTTTAGGGTCTATAACACAAATACATATACATACAGTACATTTGAAATAGCTGAGGCCAGCATTATTATTGCTCACTGTTTGGGTTATGGATCTGTTTTAAACTAAAGTGAACAATGCAAATGTAAATGATGCTTCAAATTAAGTAGTGTTTAAAGGAGAGGTGTGCAGCTTCTTTTCAAAGTGATCGGATCCATGATTTTAGCCTGTCAGAGGATAATCCAAGCGAAAAATCCTGCATACTGGGGGGAGCTGAGCCATATCTAGGGACCAGAAAATCATAGAGACTTGTGCCTTTTTTCACTTGGTCGAGTTAGCAACCTCCTATCACAGCCTAGCAACCACTCATGACACCTTAGCAACCGCATAGCAATGGCCTGGCAACCACTCACAACACCCTAGCACATTTTTTTTTTTTTTCAGAAAATCCAGACATTCAGTTCTTTCAAATGTTATGGAAGGTTTACTGTGAAATTTCCACCCATTTTCCAAAGCCAAGAAAGGACCACAGAGCACAGAAGGACTGCAAAAATGAGATCAGGGACTTGGGGGCAGTGGTTTTATTTCTTTAACTAGTATAAAGACGCATTAAATAATGTTTGCGTGAAGTCTGTGCTGAACCAGGCAGTCTTTTTCTGGCTAACAAGTGTATTATTCCAGTAAACGTTCTTCAGTGTGGAGTTCAGAAGCACATGACATGTGCATGCTCGGGGGCCAGGGCTCTTCAGGAGGCAGTGTGTGTGTTTGTGTGTGTGTGTCCACCTGCACAGACTCTGGCTGTAAAGACGGAGCTCTGGCTGGTGTGGCTGCAGGGTCTGAATCGGGTCCGAATCTATGTGCAGTGGCCAAGGTCAGCACATCACCACGGGGCAGAAGCAGAGGCAGGGGCAGGAGCGGGGGTGGCTGCCTAAACACCACCACTACCTCTTCTGTGTCCAATAGCAACTGCATCTGCAGAAGGAAGAAGTGTGCACTCTGTGGGCAACCGACAACACCGGCACACACAAACACACTCTAAAACATATAGATCACTGCTGATGTTTGTGGACATGCACAAACACACAAAACTACTGTAAAGGACAGCTGTGAAAGTATCAAGCGAGAGCAATGTGTTCTCAGACTGCAGGCTGGGTATTATGTGATCTCCGCCTCAGATCCATTACCTGGATCATTTTCCCTCACTGGGTCTGACTTAGCAAAGGCGGGGCTGACATTTAACCCCCAGCAAACTGCTACCAAAGTCACCCGAGCATGAGCGATGGGCGTAGATACGACTACCCAACTCCTTTAATAAATAATTATACAGTCATTCACACATTTTCCTCTACTTTTTGAGAATTTCACAGGTTAATGTGGTTAATTTAGCTAGAAAGGGTTGAGATAAATGCTTTCTTCCAAAACCTATTGGACAGTCCATGAGGCAGCATTTTATGGCATCACAGTAATGCTCACTACATTTTATTGTTCTAAATGGTAGACAGAGTAATTAAGATACCTTGTTTTAGTCATATTCTAAGACAGGATCACTTACGTTCTCCACAGAGAGCATTTCCAGAATGCACGGTGATGGATTTAAAAATCCAAGATGACAACAGAAGTGAGAGAAACATACTATTTAGTGATATTTCATTCAATACCAAAGGTACGGTGACGATGAATTTTCACAGGCAAAAAAAGCCATTTTGTGTCAATAGTGTAACCATGATAAACACAGCTCCCACAGAAGTAACTTTCAAACCAAGTGGCTTTCTGTTGGATGCGGCAAGCCCATGTGACCAACTAGAACCCATTGCATCTTTTTACCCTCATGTGAAATTCCAGGTCATGTAGATTCCTGCTGGATTTTGCCCACAAAAATTCTCAAAACAATAAATGTGACTAAAAAAATACATTTTTGGTGCCAAAAAAGTGCCAATTGTCAACTAGCTTTGCATTATTACCATATGATACCATGTCAGTAGTGTATGTAAATAAATAATGTGTACTTTTTCTCTGTGTTAATATGATTTGACAGCTCCAGAACTTTGTTAAAACTATAGATCAAACTTTCTAATTTTTGTATTCCGAGCACACAGACAGTTGAATCAACAAAGGGGCAGAACCAAAATCAAAAGTGCATTATGGGTAATGAAGGCAAAAGAGAACATCACAGCTCATTTTCTCTGTTTCTCTGTTTTCTCTGTCCAGTATTGTAGCACCAATTTAAAAAATTGGCATTTCTGCTGCATAGACAGCCAATTTTTGTATTGATTTTTTTTGCCCAACATATATTCGTTACATATTTTTAGAGTATCACACTATTAGCTTAGCAACATGCTAACATAAAACTCTACCAAAATCAAATGTGAGGTGTTTTTCCTGTGCTATTTGCATAACATGCAGATTTGCTGTCTATGTACAACATTTCAAATTAGCCACATGACAGTTAGGATGCTGCTTTCGAAGTCAGATGCCTATGCAGTTATGTAGGTTTTAGAAAAGACATTGTCGAACATCGCCATATAAACCATACTCTTCCCTTATTGACCATAATTTTATTATAGTAACTCTACAGTAACACTAAATGCAGAAACATAGCCTAGTTCATTTTAATCTAAGCATTACACTTAGTACTTATCCATGGTTTTACCTACTGTTACTACAGTTTTAACACAAATACCACAGTTCAACTATAGTTGCTATATTGGCAATTTTAATAAGGATTAATTTATTTTCAGCAAGAATCGAATGCAAATATAATGCTAACCAACCTGTCATAAGGAACGATAACAGCCCCTGGCCTCATCTAAAGGGCCAAATACTGTACACAGAGCGCACCCATCACCCAGCCACATGGATACATGGAGAGCATTGGGTTTGTGTTGAACCTTTTGTTGCTCTTTCCCCAGCCAGCAGCCTTGGTTTAGTTGAAGAGAGACCTCCCCTTGTTTCCAAGCAGCTCCACCCCTCCCACCCAGGCTCAGGGTTGGGAACAGCCAGTGCTGTTCATTGTGGGGGCTTTCGGTACACGGAGGAGGCTGCCAGCAGGTAGCCATGGCAACAACACTGCTTTCAATCTCTACTTTTTTTGTGCTTTAAAAGGGGACTGTGGAGAATTGGAGGGGCCCTCATCACAGGCCAAATTAAAGAGGTCACAGTCATTTGCTGGCACCAGTTGAAATAATCATAGAGACGGATGTGTTGCAAAGCAACGGTGAAATGGAGGGGAAAAAATGAGCATATTAAGCAGACAGCTCGTTCAATTGTAATATGATTAATTTATGTTGCAAGTGGGAAATTGGAAGAGAAATTACAAGAAATGCATTTGTCAGAAGAGTTCGGGGTAATTGCGAGCACAAGCATTCTGCATTAACATGAGGGAACAGCATTCCTTTCAGTCCAGAGTCGACTTGGTTCATTCGTCTAACTTTACCGAGAAGTACAGACAAGCTTTATCTTTCAGCAAACACCTCAAATCAATAGCCGTGAGTGCTGTTTAAGTGAACACTATGTATTTACAATCAGCAGGGACTGACTGCTCTGCATGCATGCTTGCAGCGTTCTGCGAATATTCTGATTTTTATAAAATTTCTTGCATAGTGTATGAGCCAAACCTTATAATCCAGATCACGTATATTTACATTTTGGCAAGGGTTAGAATTCCACAAGCCACAAAACTCTCAACTCTGACTGGGTCTATTTCCTGTATTTTCATCAGCTTTTTGTGTCTTTAACTCGGCACGGGTGTAAAACATGAAAACCGATATCACTGTAAAACGCTGGAATGTCTCATACTGGTGAAGGCTGTTTTGACTTTATGATACTGACCAGGGCAAGTCACTCAAAGCTGCTTATTTTTAGTTGGATTTTACTGAACTTAATCAGGAGTGGGATTTGATTTATTGCCAACGTAAATCAAACACTCGAAGAGGTGCATGCGGCCAAGCCTGGGGTGAATTGCTGTACAGAATATTACAATTAGATTACCTCACAACCAAACCATTTCTATTTTTACATTCAATGGGATTAAACACAATTTGTCATATCAGGAATTTCCAGAACAGAGGTCCAAAACTGGACGTAAGGCTCCCTACTCACGCAAGAACAGTTAGTTTATGAGGACATTGTTATAGTAAGACTTAAGAATCCTTTTTCCACAAGCTCTTTCTTGGCAAAAGCATTTAGTTAAGATCTCATACAAGGTCATTTTGGGTCAATGACGTGACGCTCACTTTTTTGGTCTAAAAAAATACATTACAAATCCACTTTCATACACAGAATGACTTGAATGCACCAATATACACACACACACACATTCACTCTGTATATTTTTGCTGTGCATAAAAATGTCAAAGTGGTACAAATGTCCTGGTATCATAATGACCAAAAAAAATAAAAATAAAAAATAACGCCTCACTGAATTTTTTAAATAAAAATAATGTTTAAAAAATATCTACTTTTAAAGGTTTTTTTAAAAAAAATTCTGGTCCCTAATACAACTGGAATAGCCATAGCAATGCCCAATAACAAATCATGATGCTGCTACATTAAGTATGACATCTCAAAGGAAAACCACATTTTTGCATTGTCCACTGATCTTAAGCCAGCATCATTTAGCATCAGACCTCATTTTAGACTATGAGCAATCACATTTCCTTCAAAATTGGTAATTCACGGCTCATATAAAAATGCAAAAAAAAATTCATATTAAGACAATAACAGAGAAAGCACAAGTAACGTGTTTCTTCAAGTTACATACGACTTAGCTTCACAAGCCTAAAAACACTGGATCACTTGCAAGCCATGACATCATTCTACCCGTTTCGCCCACCTCTAAGTTTAATTATCTTTCAGCATGGTTGTGCGTGTGTATACCTCAATTATTCACACTATTCTGCAAAACCCATGAACATTTGCTCTAAATTGCTTATTATTTAGCTCGCATTTGTGTGAGATCTCAGAACGATGGAGAGTCTTTCGAATGTTACTGAACTCTAACTATTTGATTGACATGTGTGCACCTTACTCACAAACTCCTTTACTCGACTTTCTCACTACCACCCACCCAGCCTCCTACCTTTCCTGTGTGATAGGCTAACAGGAGACATCGCCCAACCTCGTGCTTGACTTCCCCCACATTTGCAGCAGATGGTCCTCACCATCAAGTCTGATGGAGGAATTCATCTGGCAGGGCTTCCTGACCAGGGCCGTCCCTCCTCTACAACACTGACTGACCTATTTGTATTCTCTGCACAGCAGATGAGGCACCCTGCCCTCTTCGCTCAGGGCATCTGGGGACTGGCTGTGGGAACCAGAGCCAACCTTTCCTGGCAGGAGCTCGCCGTAACCCTCTGAAGCTTCTCGACACACTTATATGCACAGAGAGTCCGGCCTCATGTCCTCGCTGTCACCTGGGCATGTGGCGGTCTGAGTGTATACTGAACAGAAAGGACCAGCGGTCAGTGCTCTGATTGGCTCTGACGTTCTACTAAACCATTAATAACACAAATGCGACACTTAACTTCAGACCTGACACTATGAAAGTGTGATGTTTTGTAATAAGTTGAACTATGAACTATTCTGCAAAATCTTTCTTTGTTTACAAAGAGTATAAGATTTGAGTGTCATTGTACCAGCTGTAAACATGTTTTTTGGGGGGTTTTTTTGAGACTGGAGCGTATGGACTGCAAAGAGAGTGTTGATTGTACATGTTCATTGTCTACTGTGTGTTTGAAAGTGTTTGGAATTGCTCATGTGAATAACCAGTTTTTGGTATGTAAGGGAAGCTCTGTACACATTATGCATGTAAACATTTGTCCATTTTAGCTCCTACAAAGGAATTTTGAAAGAAACATAATATATAATAATTACAATAAACATAACTTAGCCGTGGTAGAGTAACCTCTGAGTTATTAAACCAATGGTTCAGGGCTCTGATTGTTTCAGAAGAACATTAGGTCCATTCTTAACACAAATGTTACCTAGCCTGACTCTACAAGCCCATAAGAAAGAAAAGACCTATTTAATTTTTAATTTTTGTTTCTCCTTGTAAAGAGTCCAACTGAAGGCAAGCGTAGTGAGAACCCAAGTGCAGTTTATTTACAATTGTGAAATCCAAAATCCAAACATAATCCAAAC
>JAUZSZ010000104.1:20024654-20037998 GCA_034780575.1 Labeobarbus marequensis | reverse complement strand
TTTTGTTTACTGGACACACTGGCAATATAAACTCTACCAAAGTTTGCATGATTGAAATAATTGTTCAATAATAATTATTATTATTATTATTCATTACATTTTATGTAGCGCTTTTCTGGGTACTCAAAGCGCTTTACATGAAAGGGGGGTATCTCCTCATCCACCACCAGTAATAATAATGTTATGATGCTCATTTATGACACAACGATTAGTGGAATAGGGTAAGCATATTATACATTAGAATGCAATATGATCACTATAATATGTTTATTATGAAACAGTGTTGAGCTATTGTATTTTGAGTCTCAGAATTTTTTGAAAAAAAACACATGAAATGGACACAACTGTCCATTTAATAGCTGCCAAAAAGTTGCATGGAATTAATTAAATACACTGTTTAGATTTACAAATACAAACCCCCAATCTGAAATCCAGTGACTCCACAGTGAATTTCTTGACTTGGGATACTCCCAGAAGTAACATAAATTGGTGTTTTATTCTCATTCTGGCCCAGACTTTGGATTCCTCCTGCCAAAACTTTCTCATAAACACACTTCCATTTTGACGTCCAGCCAGTGTCCTGTTTCATAATGTCCCCTTCTTCCCAATATTCATATAAATATCTGCTTATTTTCTGTCCAAATGTGTTTCATTAACACTCAACCACTGTCACAAACTTACACAAATTACAAGATTTGTTGTCCAGAGTTCATGTCATCACTTCAGTTTGAAGTGTCAGAGTATCATGACATGGGAGACATTTTGTAATTGCTATTCTACATTCTAATATTTATAATATAACTCACTAGATTAGAACTAACTAAAAATGTATGTAGCAAACCCCTTTCTTTAAAGCAATAGCTTTTAGCTTAGCTGATTGTTTTGTGTTTGTGTAGTTGGTAGCTTGCTACATTTTTTTTGGAGTAATGTAGCTGTCTCAACACTGGTCTTGTGTTATTGTTTTCATAATACTGAATCTGTTTGCAGTAAGACAGACTGCACAAATCCTTTATTCTCAGGGGCATTTCTGTTATTGTTAATTAGCACGTTATCCAAGTAGAAATCCATGAGGTTGTTTTGATTGTGCTGTCCTGTTCACTGCTTTGTGTATATCATACCGATGCCTCAGAGGTCTCATGTTTATGTCTAGCAAATCATCAAGAAAAATAAATGACAGATTTAGAAAGTCACATTTTGTGGCTAGATTCATAATGTAGCTAAAGCTAATTTTCATAGGGTCACGTAAACTCTATAAGAGGTGTGTCGTTAAATACATTTCACTGAAATTTTATGTTAATGATATTCTGTAACAGTTTATGTCCGAATACTAGAAACTTTTTCATGTTAATTGGACGCCTATTACTCTGAAGCTGCTTTCAACAGCAAGAGTAGAGGAGACTAAACTACGGTCTTCTGACAAACCTTTGTGCTGTCTGGTGTGGATGCTTCTGCATAACAGAAATTTCTTTAAAAAAAATTAAATAAATAAAATTAGGAGAACACTTATTTCCCCCCTGCTGCTGCTGATCATGCACACAATTTCACTCAAAGTGTGCCACTGGATAAACTGACTCCACACTTGTCAAGGCATCAATTATTCAGCAGCTGAGCCTTTCAGAACCGCCATCATGTCCCTCTCATTTGATTTGGAGGACAGGAGAGGCGAACGGTGCCGAGGCGAGTCTGGCGGAGCGCGGCGGAAAGCGGCAGAGACTCCTGTCTGATTGGAGCGCGAGGACCGCCCGAGTGTTCATTAAACCCCAAAAAGTACACGCAGGCAAAGAGGATGATAACAAGACCCTTGAGCCGCTCGTACCCGGCTCTCTCACACTTCTGGAAGCCAATAAATATTCTCCTGCTCTCCCTATTGCACAAACAGGCATATCAAACGCAACTAACGAGTCAGCAAAATAGGCGATCCTTGTCCCTGCGGTGAGAGCCGGCTACTTTCATTTGTTCTATAATTTGGAGCTCCTGCAAAGGATTAATAGACCCTGAGTCGTTGTAAAGGGTTGAGACACGGCCTCTGTGTCCAAGACTGACATCACAGACACAAGTTATTGTTCCCATGCAGGCTGCAAAATGAACCTTTTTGCCACACCTAATGAGAAGTAAATTGAGATTTCGGCATATTTCATAGCGACCATGAAAAGGAATTTTGAATCATTTTGGTTCAATGACAATGGAATAATGTTTCATTTCAGGTTTTTTTCAGTAACAAGCCACTGTGCCTGCCACAAAAATGTAACATTGTGAGGTAAGTTATGGCACCACTGTGAACGCATTAGGAAGAATGTATTTCCTACAATCAGTTAGTTGCCAATGTAACAATATAAGTTTTTTTTATCTTATATTTTGTTTTATTTCAGCTTTATTTCAATTCACAAAGTTGATTTTTTAAATTTATTTATTATGTTAACAATAGCAACACTGAATTGTTATACATAGATTTGGTGCTTGGCGAATGTTACTTTTGAATACTTCATTGTCCTTTACGTTGCTGCACTGTAATAGATCTTGAATCCCACTATTCCCCGGATTAAAGCAGGGTGAGGTCAGCATGTTGCCTTAACTCTGGCAAGAAAACTCTATGGAGTGTAATATGAATAATGAAGTTGTCCCCTGAGCCACTAATATGACCTCAGGGCAGTGGTCCAAACAGTTTGCCTCAGTGTTTGGGTGTAGTCGACCCGGGGTATCCTTCAGATCCTGCAGCCACTGAAACGAAAGCTGTCTCACTGCGGTTAGTAAAATAGTTGGACAATGAGAGCATGTGGAGGCCATGACTCAAGGCAGTCTGGGTGAGCGATGGAACTGCTGAGGTCTGGAGGACAAAGGAGAGAGAATCAGCAAGAAAACACACACTGACCTGGTTTAAATTTACATGCAAGGATTTCGGGAAAAGAATTAGATGGTTTCCGCTGTCAACGTATGTACGTACATGAAGTTGCATTTACTAGGTAGCAGTTTTGCTTGTTGTGTAACATGATTAGTAATAAAAAAATGTCAACCGTAGGGTGTTATCTGTGACCAAATTCCGTATCACTGCATGTATCTCATTTAATGTGTCATTAAATGTGATTATGTGTAACTTTTTATGACCTATTGTTTTATTGCATATAATAATAAGGGTTTGGTCATGTTTAGATACGATCACAACTCATGCAAGTGATATCTAACACATCTTTCATACTGTCATCTCTTCAGGTTTCAAAAGTTACGAGAACAGCTGGCAGTCTCAGTTATTTGACTACCATAATACAGTCTTCAGTCTTTATTGGATTACATAACTCTTCTGGCAACATTTGGGAGCACAAGACGTGGAGTAATATTATAAGCTCCCTGATTGGTGAGTAGAGCGTAATCCCCGCCCACATTCCACAGTGACTGCTCGCTTTGAGAGCCTTCATGTTTTTCCTGGCTAATTACACCACCAGCACATTCCAATATCAATATCACCATACGCTCCACATCAATAAAACATACAATTTCTTTCTTACCTGAATCTGCTCTGAGGTTTCCTTTCGCTCCTAACACTTTCAGTTTTCATGAGTCTCTTTGCTTCATTTTAGGGGAAGGAATTTCACAGTGGTTGTCGGCAGAACAAAGTCTGAAAGCAATCTTTTGTTTCAGAGTATCTTAATTTATCAGAAACTAGAAGTTCATCAGAGTTTGGAAAACAAAAGTCGCTCATATTTTCTAAGCTCTGCCGACTCCATGCGGGGAATGGAATGGGTTTCATAAATCTCCTAGCCAAGTTCCTTTGAGTCAATTGGGGGGCCAGGCATCAGCCATGACTCAATCTTTCAAGTGTAACTCGAGCCAGGACATCTGCATCGCTCGAGAGGAGGGTACTAAGGCGCCGATTTGGAACACTCAGCGGCAGGAATTTTGGGAAGCAGTGATGCCTATCAATGACCCACTTTGATTCAGAGATGCTAATTTGTTCTTTGTTGCCACAAGATGTTGTTTTTGTGTTACTGATTGTCAGTGGAGCCACTGGTTTTAAGAGGAGACAAGAAAAGCAAGCGTTCTGTCATTGTTTTCCTCAGGTGCTTCCATAGCCCGTGCTAATGTTCACAGCCAGAGGGAAGCTGTGTGTCTGCTGTCTGAGGTTAGCAACAGATATCATTATTGCAACACCTTGGTAAAAGTGGAGAATTATTACACCATTGTGCTATTATATTAGTCATATGTTTTTCTGTCCTGAGCTTTTAGGAGACATTGGAGGGGTTAAAGGTTCTTTGAGGTAGAACAGGTTCAACAATGGTTCTTTTAAGAACTGTTCAGTGAAAGACTCTTTTGGTAACACTATGTGGAACCCTTATTTTTAACTGATCTGGAAAAACATAATCTCCCTTCATTTAACTTCACATTTAGCATTGTAGTGAAAATAAAATTTAGGGTGTTGCCAAAGTGTTCTGGGTGGTTGCTAGGTAGTTGTTTAACAGTGCAAGTCAAAAGCCTCTGATGCACGTTTTTCCCAGTTTTGCCCAGTGCATGCATTTCCCCAGAACAAGGATGATTTCCAATCTGGCAGCAATGCACCACACATTCAAATGATGTGCATTGCATTCATATGTACAGTATGTTGCTTTGGCCACTTTATTTTTCCCATCTTTGACATGAAGGGGAAAAAAATCTGAATAAAAAGTTTCTTAATACTCCCTGTAAAAAAATATATGATTATTCAGATAACTAAAATAACCTGTTTATTTTTTTAAGACTTTAACTAAAAGCTGGGATATATACATTTTGCACAGATTTTTGAACCAATTTACAGTTTGGAGGAGTCCAATTTCACAAAAAAAAATCAAATAGTCAGACTATGATAGCTTCAGACCGTGAATACCTCCAGTTGGATGATATCAAACATGTTACAGATATTAGAATACTATTTTAGGCACACTAGATTGTCATGTGTCTATCAATGAATCATGTTTCTGCACAAATGTGTTGTGGTTGGAACAACTTTAAAGGTGTGACAATATGAGCCTCAGTTGTTTAGTGTACAGTTTTGGAACCATTTTCAAAGTCAGCAAATGATGGCTAAAATCTCTTCAGATTTTAAAAGTTGTGTCATGTATTCCAGCCTTAACTTGCTCAGCATGATTTTCTTCCAACTGTTGCTACACCATGATATCACCATCAAAAAGATGTCATTTCATTCTCAGAAGAAATTTTTATACCAGTTCTTGCTATGACACCCTTGCAGCAACTAAAAAATGTTTGCACTGATGTAATTGCATAAAATATGTTGTAGGTCTTACTTAAGGTTAGGAGTTTGTTCTAGCTTGTTCTAAACTCCTAACACTAAGTATTAGAAATTATAATACATACATATTTTTATTTATTCTGTGTCAAATCTAGCAGGAAATCTGTGAGGAAATGTATAATATATAGTTGCCATTTATTATCACGTATTTCATTACGTGTTATATTAGTAATCGATGGTTCTCCTATACTAGACCTTCCAGTGGAGGCAAATGTAGACAGGAAGTTGCAAGCATAATCGCTCACATTTTATTGTGTTTCTCCTCTTTCTGTTAACAGTGCCCATGTGTGTCTTTGTGCAATCCTGTCAGTGTGTGACCTCCCATGTCCTAGAGTCCTGCCACCACACCCCCCAGCTCTCAGCATGTCTATTCCACCCTAGACAGGAGCCAGGTTGCCAGAGCTACGCTACTCCCACCCATTAGCTGCAGGAATCCAACATAACCATGGTAACAAGTCTCTCACCCCAGGGGAGATGAGCAACAGAACTGAAAGACTCCATTCAATTTCCACATCCCCAGTCCACTAGGGCTGACAGCCTCTCATCGTTTGTGTTGCAGTGGGCAGGGGTATGTGCTCATTAAAAAAGCCAACACACACTCACTCTCTCTCTCTATACACAAGTCCACAGACACACACTGCCATACATGCGCTTCGCATTATCTTCACATTAGACCGCATCCTTCCTTATCATTTGAATGCTTGAATTGCGTCTGCCCACTTAGCCTGACAGAAGATAAGCTGTGTTTTAGGGCTGTGTTTCCACCCCCAGTATTAATAGAGTGTCAGTCTGTACACCTAAAGATGCTAGATCAATACTATTATTCTCCTTTGCCACCCCTTCCTAATAATTCAGATCTGTGTCCATACAAAGATATCTGTTACGTGGTTTCTGACTCACATTTGTTGTTATTTCAGCGATCAATCAGTAATACGAACTGTTACAGAGAAATGAAAAATGGCCCAGTACCCACACCTGAGGCACACCGGCCTGCTTTGGAAGCATATGCCTGTCTAATCTGTGGTTATTAATCCATAGTTTATCTATTCGCAGTTAGTCACCACAATATCTAGAGATGTATCTACTCCCTCATGTGATGATGGCATTGGAGCACGTGCTTCAAATGTACCTCGATGAATTCATGCTGATGAGATCCAGGAAAGGTTAATGAAGCACAATGGGAAATCAGCCCTCCTCCACTAGTGCTGTGAAGAGGCTAAAGGAGTTCTCTCTAGGTGGAGTGGGAGAGAGCAGTTTCAGGTTCTCTCCAGTGAGCGATGAAGCAGCAGTGCCCACACTGCCTGAATCAAAGCCCAGCCCAGCCCCAGTGCGCAAAGAAACCATGCAGGCTTTCAATTATTAGTCAGGCTGGGGACTGGAGACTGGAAGCAAGAGGTAAGAAACTCTGCTGGCGAAACTCCATATATCAGTTACTCTACTTTTTTTAAGGCAAAATAGATGTTAGGAATAGAAAATTAAAGACTGGAGAAACGTGGACTAGTTTTAGTTTTTTTTTTTTTAAGAGAAACTGTAATGGTCAGTGCGTAGATTATCTTGAGTATAATGCTCAGGTGAGCAACTGCTACTTAAATTTGTGTTTTGATTGCACATTGTCAGGATTGTGTGGGGTTTTTTTTAAATCTGATAATCAAATGACTCTTTTGAGCTGGCCATAATAGTGAATCACTTAAAAAGATGCATAAACTCATTAACCATTACTGTGTAAATCAGTCTGACAAATCCCTCTTTGATTTAATAGTCTGTCAAGTTATAGAACAAATTCAGAGCTTTCTTTTCTTAGTCTCATTGACTTCCATTGTATTTTTTTTCTCCATACAATGGAAGTCAATGGGGACCAACAACTGGTTGGTTACCCACATTCTTTAAAATAGCTTCTTTTATGTTCAACAGAGGAAAGACATCCATACAGGTTTGGAACAACTTGAGGGTGTGTAAAAAATTACAACATTTTCATTATTAAGGTAAACTATCCCAATTTTAATAACATTTTTACACTGGAAATGCTACTTTTTTATTTTTGCTACTTATTATATCCATTAAACAGCATAATCTGGGAATAATCCAAGCATAACCCAAGCTTTATAAAGATCCCTGGATAAATTCCAGCAACAGCTAAGAGAAGATGTCTTTTTTAAATATAAGCAAAATGCACACTGCAGCTCAAACAAATTGGAATTCAAATTTTCTGAGCTTGTGTATCGAAATTCAACCAAGAAATGTATAACGACACTCAGCCCTACTTGGAGGGCATTTATACTTGTTTTTTCATGATCAGATAACTATCTGCCTAAGAGTAGCACCACTTAATGCCCTATAAATCACCTTTCTCATCCCTCTTATAAATAGTGCTTGATCGCACTGGTTCCTCCTTCAGAAACAGGAAGTAACTGGTCTGTGGTGGAGGCAGTGATAGCGCAAAATAAAGATAAACAGAGAGAGGGAAAGATAGAGCAAGCACATGGGCTCTTAGCCAGATATGTGAAACCTAAGTGAGCCTGACTATTACGCCTCAGTGCTTTCTCTAGAAACCTCATCTGGAAAGTTCCGCATTTGTACACAGCAACTTCAGTGATCTTAAAGGCCTTAAAAAGTGTGAGATATGAGGTGTTTGTGTGAGCATGACGAGAGCTGCTGAGTTGTGGTGTAAGGGTGGAGGCGGTTTTGTTATTAGTTTAAAAGGGTGTGGTGTCAGTGCTATGAGATGTAGGTGGGTTGTGAAATTAATTTAGGGTGTGTTCATGGTTGCACTCCTTTACAATGTTGTCTACTCAGCAGACCTTGTGCGAGTTTGTCCACACGATAGTTGCACCTTGTTTTCAAACAGATGGGCCACTCAAAGGACTTCAAAACAGGCTTTTAACACTGCTCCTCCCAAGGCAAAGTTCAATCCAGACATGCGACATGGGAGATGAGTAACAGTCTATCAGCAGTGGTTGGACCCATGTAGAAAGGAACAGGGCAGAACAACAAATATTTGGCAGCCATTCGCCCATCCAAAGGCACACAAGAGCAGCCCCCAGTCGAATGTTTGCTTTGCTGGTGGAGAGTGTCTCCACTCATCACACTGTTTTCACTGAAGTCATCACAGACGTCAGAAGAGTGTGGTTTTGGCCAGTTCTTTCTCTCTCTTTCTCTCTCTGACCACCACCACACCATTGAGGATGTATCTATGATGTCAGTGTTGCTTCACACCCATAAAGCCCCTCACTGATAGTCCCCAGAGTTGACCTCCACCCTCAAAGGTTGTCACAGCAAGATTTTTTTTTTTTTTTGCAAAGAAAATATGCTTCTTTCTCTTTATAACAGTTTTTTTTTTTTGTCTATGTAAACAATGAGTCTTGATCTGGTTTGGTGAAAGGATAATTTGATTAAAAAGGGAGTAGATAGAATATTCCATGTCTGTCTTTTGGGATCAGGTCCCATTTGTCATGAAAACTTACCTCAGCTAGAAAATTGATTTTCATTAGGATGAAGTCATTAAGGTTATTGTTGATGTCAGTGTAAAAACATACATGTTGCCAAGCCAACATGTATCATATGTTTCTGTCCCTAATAAACAGTGAGATTTATGACTGAAAGAATACCTATATTTTTCCCTACTTATAATCAGACCCAGACGGACTTTGTGGAATCACATTTTCTCTGCTGATTTTCGAGAGAAATCTGAGGAATGGATTTAAATATGCTAAAATATATTCAAATATGCAGTGTTGAGGAGTAACTAGTTACATGCAATGCTGTTACGTAACAATTACAAAATAAATGTAACTAAGTTACTGAGAAAAAAATGTGTAATTAAGTTACAGTTACTTATAAAAATGTTAACGATTACAAAGGGAGTTACATCTGAATATTTTCTGTAAAAATCTAGAATGTGTTGAATAATATGAATTTGTTGCTTTGCCTATTTTTCATGTGCATGATGCCTCTTAAAGACATTTTGGTTGGTTCTCTTGTTTGAATTTGCAGTGCCTATTAAATCAATCCACGTTGCTGCTGAAAGCTTTAGGCTACAACCTGTCTAAGAGTTGATTTAGAAATTTAGAAAGTAATCAAATGTAATGAGTTACATTACTTATTACATTTTAAATAGGGTAACTTGTAATCTGTAACCTATTACATTGCTAAAGTAACTTTCCCAAAGGTTAAGAGTAGTAACCATTACTCCAGTCTTTAGTCTCACATGATCCTTTAGAAATCATTTTAATATGCTGATTTGGTGCTTGCGAAAAATCTGTTATTCTTGATCATAAATCAAATTGACTTCTATAGATCAAATAAAATGCTAAATGCTTGCTTAAAGGTGTCATAGAATTGAAAACTGTATTTACCTTGGCATAGCTGAATAATAACAGTTCTGTACATGGAAATAACATACTGTGAGCCTCAAACACCATTGTTTCATCCTTCTTATTTAAACCTCGTGAATGCAAAAGACCACTGAAAAATAGGTCAATCAGAACATAACAATGACTGTGACGTTACAGTCGGTATCACTAATATGTATGCCCCCAACATTTGCATATACCTGCCCATGTTCTATGGCTGCCACCAGCCGAATCATCAGAAGTTCTGCAGGTATTGTGAACAAACAAGCGAGGACAAAAGCGAAAATGGCAGGTCATGGAAATAAATGTTATGTTCCAGGCTGTGCGAGGGATGTGCTGTGCAGGGATGGGTTGGAGTCCGTATTCAGAAAGGCACTGTAAGCAAATAACGCATTCTAATAAAATAACGCGAGTCACTAAAGGGACATGGTTAGCTTCTTGCTAGCGGTAGCCTGTTACATTACAGTACATAAGATTTCACTTACCACATAAACAGAGTAAGGAGAGATGACTGAGGATGATGGCGAATGATTTACAGATCCTGAGCACCACTGACAAGCATCTGATCTTGTCAAATGTGTGGTAAGCACTACTATGCAGCTCAAAAGTGAAAGTGAAACTAAAAAGAGATTGTGCATTCGAAAGCAACGCCCCACATATAAATAGTGGTTCCCTGATGCCCGCATTTTATATACAGTATAATTACCCAAAGTATTGAAATATATATTTTCCCTGTGATTCCTTCCTGTAGATATCAAAGAACAATATAAAATATTGTATCAATGCATTCTATGGCACCTTTAATAAAATTATTAACATTAAAAAAATGTCTTGCTGTCTACATCATAAACTTAATTTTCCTGGCCTGCAAACTTTCAGACAAGGGCTTCTCGAATCATGAAGATAGTCTTGCTTTTCTTCATTTTCTTTGTCAGCGCAATTCTCTGGCCTTTTTATTTTTTGCAAACAAATGACTGCTATTCATATTGTCCCTCTCATCATGTCTCTGCACAGGTGTACTGTCAATAAAATAACTTCTGATATAAATATCTCTAAAAACATCATTGTGTTGGCAGCTTTGTACTGTGAAGGTGATCTGATTCCACAACAGTAACATTGTGAGAGGAAAAAGCAATGGAGGATTCAGGAAATTATTATATTGAGGTAGTTTTCATCAATTTACCACGATGACATAATTTATGCTATTATTCCACAGTAAACTAAAACTGCTCATCATGTGGCCCTTAAAGACAGAGCTTCCTCAACAAAAAAAATAAAAATAAAGAGATGAACAAAATAGCTAAAAGCAGCATTTTTTTTGGAGATGTGATACATGGTGGCACAGGCAGCACCAGCTGGGAGGGGGTGTAAGCGTTATGTGCAATGCCGAGGACGTGCATGGAACCTCCCTCCTCGCTCTCACTGTCCCTCCTGGACCAAACTGTGCTTTGTTCCCCTCCCAAAGGGGAAGGAGATTAATTCAGTGCTGGATCAGGTAAGCCCAGTGATTTTCCTGGGGACGTTGCAGCCGGTCTTTTGGGATTAGCTGCACGCTCGCCCGGCAGCTGGGGGATGAAAGTGGAAGTGTGGCTTGCAAATGGTCTCCAGGCAGGGAAGGAGCCTTGACAGGTACACTAGGATAAACACTGATTGCATTCAAAAAAACACATTGTCTGCTGTGATACATATCAAGGAGGAATTCTCTTTGTGTTTGAGCATCTGTCTTCTGCTTCTAAAATGTCCTGTGACTGTGAAATGCTCGTACTTATAATCTAATGAGCTGCTGCAGATTCTTGTCAGATATATAAAATATATACCTAAATAAATGGACTGATGCATATCTATGTGACTGTCTGTATGATGTTCCTATAGCATGCAGTGCCTGTGCATAGAAGATAGAGTATATGGTGATATTAGAGTCAGTGGAGATTGAATGAGGAAGTGGGGACGAGCTCCTCTGGGATACGGGCAGATTTACATCGCTCTCAAGGCCAAACCCGGTACACCTGCATCTCGGTAACGCCGGCCCCCTACAGCTGTCTGTACACCTCTGTCACCTGGCCTCTGTGTACAATTTCCAAGCACAGCACAACCCCCAAATCCTGAGCCACCACTCTTATCAGTGTGCATGTTTGGATGTGCAGTGCAGACACACAAACAAGATACTTCATAGGTGTTTTTTGTACTAAAGTAACAATGAAACAGAAGTAGCAGATCTTTTTTTCCATGGTGACCTACATCCGAGTGTAACACATTATTGAAAAAAATATCAAGCAGGGGACTTGGTTCTATATTTGATATGTAGGCGTTGTACTCAGATTAATGCGAGTTTACAGCTGATTTTGGGGGGTTTGGAGTTTAGGCGGACTAAATATTGAGAAAATTATATTGTTTTTCCAAGAATATAGCATTATAACATTTTGAATTTTGATTACATTACAAAAGAATTAAACATATGTTCACAATAAGACCCTATAACATGCATTTACAAAATAGGGTTAATTTTTGTTTCATGGAAATTGCACATTTTGAATGGTTGGTTGATGTTTATGCTAAACTTTTAATACAGGTTTTGTATAAACAGTTGTTTTAGTGTTTGAGGAGAAAATGGCAAAAGGTGCTGGAAAACATCTGTTGGAGTCAAGAAAAGGCCATTTAATTCTTACCTTTGTGGTCTAAAAAGGTAATTCAGGACAAACTTGATATCAGTCCTTTACATTCTTTAGTCTTTTTATATTCTTTTGACTTGTTCTCTTTTTATTATAAAAAATAAATAAAAGACACTACGTGACTTGTCACAGTACTTACATATTGTTCTTTTGTTGGTTTTGATTGCTTCTTTTGTCCTCATTTGTAACTAGCTTTGGATAAAAGCATCAGCTAAATGATTAAATGTAACGTGGATATGCAAATAAGAACATTTACCCCAGGTTTAGAACTGTACAATGCGTGAAAGGTCACTTTATACCAGGATTAATCGTTAACCCTGGGTAAAATATGAGCTGTATGAAATGTGAAACAGGATTCAGGTTTAGAAAGACTCAGGGTTAACTAGCCTTTACAAAGATTAACTATGGTTTACTACAAATAAAACTATGGTTACTATAGTTAGACCATGGTAACCACAAATTAACCATGGTTTTGCTATACGAAGCATAGTTTAACCACAGTATTTGTAGTAAAACTATGCTTATACAAATGATTATCAATATGCCAAAAAAAAAAGTTACTGCACTATTATAATAAAACTATGGTTAATTTGCATCCACAGGAACAATTACTCCAAAGTAAGGTTACTCAAGAACTAAAAAAATAAAAAAATAAATATAAATATATAATAAATACCGAATATCTAACAAAAATGCAAAACGAGATCAGGACTAGAACTACTGAATTATTCAAATAAAAGCAAAAGGCAAAAACAGACAAAAATGCAAAACAAGGAGCAAGACAAGAACACGGAACTACAAAGGACTAGACAAGGGCACAAAATCAATCAGGCAGGGACACAAGAACTCACACTCAGCCACATCCACAGACAGCGACACAGACAGTGGCAGAAGGGGTGAGAATGACAACGAACTGGCAAAAACAAGGAGGGCAAGGGGAACTATAAGTAGGGAGGAAAACACATGAGGAACAGGTGAGCACAATTAGACCAACAAGGCTAACAAGAGGGTGTGGTAAGAGGAAACAAGGAGGAGGGGCTAGAGAAGCACA
>JAUZSZ010000104.1:19935227-19947416 GCA_034780575.1 Labeobarbus marequensis | reverse complement strand
AAGGACACAATTGTGTTTTCCAAGAATGGAGAGTCCATGTGTGTGGGCCTTCTGTCCCAGACGTATCTTCAGGAGATACATGCAGAGAATGTCATTGTACCCATTGTCTCATTCAAACGCATCGGGGACTCAAATATCCTTACCTTCTAAACAAGCAAAGACAAGCGTAGTTCTAAATGAATGGACTACATAGGATATAATAGAATATTTGGTATGATATTAGAGATGAAGAGGGTATTAGAGATATATTACATATATAAAGAGTCCAGTGACAGATTTCTGTTTGCATTTGATTGTAAGCTTATATAGTCGAGTGAGTTTCAATAATAAGTTGTTTTTAGGTAAGAGTTTCAGCATACATTTATATTCTCGATTTGATGTCTGTAACCTTGACCCTTCCTCTCACTCCAACCTGAGTCACAACACACTGTAAGTCTTCAAGATATCCTGCGCTACTCTCTGTTCCAGACGGAGGCGGAGCTTCTCAGTGAGCTCAATGCCATCAACGCACTCTATGACACCAAATCCACAGGAACACGAATCATCATCTGGAACCTCCGCAAGTGAGAATCAAAAGATCTGCTTATATTGTAGATCAGAGCAGTGTCTGGTGTTGCTAGTGCCATTCTCTTGAGCTACCAGGCCCAGAAATGGATAGATTAAATGTTTCAGGATTTTTTTTTTTTTCTGCTACAGAACCTCCGCAGATAAATCTGAGTTTGACTTTGACACAGACCGCTATGACATCCAGATTCCATCTGAAGTATATGAGAGTGAAAAGGAGAAATACAAGCAACCGTCTCACTCATTTCAGTCAAGCCCAGAGAGCGACTTCTCTCTTCGGGTGAGTACTTCACCCTCCTATGCTGAGAAGGTCTAACACATTGCAGTCTACATATTGTATTATCGTTGTGTCTACTTCATTATGCATTACAGTTCACAGAACGTAACAGTAATACTGTATGTGTCTGTATTCGTGTTATTTTTTGTAGGCATACTGTAGTATCCTATACTTGAAGCCCAGAATGCAGATTATCGTCCGTGGGCAGAAAGTGAAAACCCAGCTGATCTCTAAAAGCCTGGCAAGCATTGTCAAGGATAAATACAAACCCAACTTTCTAAATGTATCCAACCAATCATATAGGAGCAAGATGTTATTTCCTCCTTCCCAAAGAAAACCTTATACATCATAACTATGTAATTTAGTAAATAATTTAGTTATTGGAAAAATAGGTGTTAACTTTTTAAAGAAAGACAGAATAATTTGTTTTTTGAACATGAATGCAAATTCACATAAACCCAGGGTTTTATTTCATGAATTTAACCAATTCGCTGAAGACATACATTACATAGTGAGCTTTCCTTAAGTATTTTTTATTCAGAGAGAAAGCATTCCCATCATATTTGGCTACAACACCAAGAGCAAAGACCATTATGGAGTCATGATGTACCATAAAAACAGGCTCATCAAAGCCTATGAACGTGTTGGATGTCAAACCAAGGTAATTATTTACATTTATTCATTGAATTTTTTGTGCCTAAACACCCCCTTTGCCATGTACTTTAGTGTGACAAAGTAATGTTTTATAGTTTATTACTTTTACTACTTGGAGTATCTGAATGCAATTTCAATCTTGATTTTGCAATTAGGCAAATGAAAAAGGAGTGGGAGTCATTGCAGTGATTGAGTGCAACTTCCTTAAGCCAACACACAACAAGCAGGACTTTGACTACACCGAAGATTACAGGTGAGAGTAATACTGTACAGGTGGATTGTAATGTTAGTTTAGAACAATTTAAGTGTAAGTTTACAATTATTCTTTTCTGTTAGTACAGGGCAGTCATACTCAGCTTCTGGAGGGCCAGTGTCCTGCAGAGTTTAGCTCCAACCCTAATTAAGCACAGCTGATCCAGCTAAACAAAGTCTTTTGTAATACTATGGCACTATTTAAGTGAATAGTCATTTGTAGTGGTGTCCGAAGCCATAGTAGATGTTGAGTGTACTTATTCAGTCCCATATTGCACCGTAATAAGGAGTGTACAACCAATGTACACACAATGGCTAGAGAGTAACCATAATGCACTGTGAGGATCGGGCAGAATGAATACCCGTGTCTCGCCAAAAGTCGGTGTATGCAGCTAAATCATACATCCATTCACTTTTCAAACAGCTTGTCCAATGTGGGTTCTGCGTAATATACAGGTATAAAATTTATTTTTAATTGATTGTTAAACAGTTTAATTAAGGCTTATACATGCTAGTTTCCATGACAGAGTTCAAAATAACAATAATAATACATCTTAATTATAGGTGTCTTATGTTACACTAAAGGAGACCTTACATGCAAATAAATCATGTAAAACAATTAACAAGCAGCAATAAAATTCAATGCCAGCATTAAAATCTTTACAACATCATGAGACATAAAAATCATCACCATTATGCCTGCTTAAAAAGATGTGTTTTCAAATGGAATTTAAAAATAGGGAGAAAGTCACTATTATGAATGTCCTGTGGAAGCAAGTTCCACAGATGAGGAGTGGCATAGCTAAAAGTTCAAGATCCCATAGAAGCTAAATGCATCTGAGGAAGAACTAAAAAGAATGTATTGGAAGATCTAATAGTTTGAGATTGAGTATATGTTGAAAGTAGTTCAGATAAGTAAGAAGGAGCCAGGTTAACTGATGTAATGCCTTATAAACAAGAAGCAAAATCTTTAATCCAATATTCTGTTTAACTGGAAGACACTGCAGTTTTTGAAGAACAGGAAATATGTGTTCCATAGTAGGAGTTCTAGTAATTATTTGTGCATCTGAGTTTTGTACTAAGTGTAACTTCTGTAAAAGTTTAAGAGGGAGACCATAAAAAAAAAACATAGCAATAATACGTGAAGTGACAAGAGCGTGAACCATAATGACAGTGCTCCTTGTTGAGAGTGCTTGGCAGAGGTGGTTAATGTTACGTGTGTGATGATAAGCCATCCGAGTAACCTTGTTAATATGTGCTTCAAAAGATTTAAAGTATTGAAAGATTAAAATTAAAAATATTGCTTCAGAAGATTAAAAGAAGTATTGTTGAGGAGAACACCCAAGCTCTTAACCTGCGTTGATTGTAAATACATTGATGCATATAGAGAAACCTGCCGGTCAGTACTATGATAGGAACGAAAACCTGATTGTTTGTATAGGTTATTCACTGAGGGATGATCATGAGCCGCAACAATGTTTTCCAGAATTTTAGATAAAAATGTAAAATTGGAGATAAATCTTTTAATTACTACTGTATCTGCCAGTGTGCTTAGTTTCAAATGATTATTAAACACCAAGCACAAACTGTGCAAAAGTGACTGCATCTCCAGTGCACTCAGTGTCCGAATTCTCTTACTTGTCTCAGAGAGACACACTCAGAGACTTGAATTCGCTCACTCGTTTTTCACTCTTTCAACCGGACTATATTAGTGGACTAATGTAGGGAATAGTGAATGAGGGTGTAAAGGGTGATTTTGAACACAGCCCTAGAAACCTCCAAGCAGGTGTGTTGCAGTTGGTTGGAGCTAGGAAAGTGGCTCTCCAAGAGCGGAGTTTGACACATGTATTAGTACATATAGAACTGTCTGGACCGTATACATACTGTATATGGTCAAATACATTATATAAATTCTGATGTTAACTGTATAACAAATATTTGCATTTAAATTGTTTGACTAATTATGAATATCTTATTTTGTGAGCACATTTGCAATTCAGCATTTGATTTTTGATGAGGCAGGCAGGGTTACAATCAATTCAGGTAATTACAAGAATTGCTCGAACCCTTGTTAAGTTCTGTTTTCATTATGGACTGTTGAACTAAATGAACAAGCTCTTTTCTATTTAATAACTAATTTTAATATTTTTTAAAATATTTTAAATAAATTTTAATAACTAATTTTAGTTTTCAGGAGCAAATTTTGTTTTCGAAAACAGGAAATCAATAATATAGCATTCTAAGCTGCTTATTATTTTTCCACACAGGAAAACCATGTACACTTTGGGTGTGAAACTGGAAGATTATTGGAAAGCAATCCGCCATAAGAAGGGATTAAACACTACAGTACCTATGGAGGATATCCCGTTAGTATACACTCACATGCAACTTCAAAACATTTTCTTTATTTCTTTTTCCATATATAACCCTTGTTCCTTGTTTAACATAAAGGAAGCGTCCTGATCAGAACTGGGTAGAGTGTGATGATTGTCTGAAATGGAGGAAACTTCCAGATGGCATTGACATGAATAAGCTCCCTGAAAAATGGTTCTGTCGATTTAATCCAGACCCCAAGTTCAGGTTTGTTTAATCTGACTTTTCATTGTTTAGCTTGTAAAATGATTTACCTCCAGCAGGATTCAAGAAGGAGAATAGGTCCTAGGAGAATTATAGAGTAGTGACTTTTAACCTACAGTTAAAGCAGTTGTAACCTGTTTAAGAATCAGGATGTTCTGAGAAATCACATGTCTCTGTGACAGCCCAAGGCTCTGTAAAAAGGCAAGATGATGTCTGGTGACTGTGGGTACATGCCATGAAATTGATATGACAAAAATGCACTATGTGCTTACTGTCTTAACTATCTGTTTAAAAAAAGCAAAACAATTTCTTTTACAAATGACTTGCAGTTTTATTTTTCATTCACCAATATGGATAGATAATATGGATGAAATATCTTATTATTATTAATATTTAACTTGCACTGGAGTGTTTCCTGTGACATTTCACGGGATCTGAGTAAAAAGTCTCACAAATTATTTCCAGAACATGATACATGATGGGATACGCTTAGCCTCAAATACCGCTCCGAAGCAGTGTGGATTTAGTGTGCGTTAAGGGCACTATGCTTTAGCGTTTCTAAGACCTGGGACAGTCTTGCGCACTTACTTCCTGTTGTGAGCATGTGTTCTCAGTGGCCAAAACCACAAGTGTGGGTATTTGGACAGACCCTGTGTCCTTTTAATGATTGCTGAATTGAGCAGGGAGAAAAAAATGATCTAAATCATCAGTAACCTTTTGTTTTATAGCTAGGCAAAAATATGATATGGTACTTGCTATTTTTAGTTGGTGGTGTTTTTAGAAGTGGATGTTATTATTTTAGAGAATATTTACTGGTCAAATGAGAGACTGAATTGTTAACATTTAGGAATGCACTTAGACTTTTAACATTAGGAAAAATATTTTGTTTCATGACCTTTGAAATGATAACAGTTACTTAATCATCATAACTTATTGAATTACACCCATGGTTTTACTAGTGGATTAGTAACTCAGCAGTTTTTATATTGATGTAACTGTAGTATACTACATTGTATTATATTTAATTGGTAAAAATTGTTTGGTTATGGGTTTTTATTATAATAAATAGAACATTGTCATGCATTAGTATGGATGCTAATATAGTTATCATTGGTGTGAACCAACCTGTGACCATCTTACCTTTTTATCTCCTCATGAGGTTGCATCTTTGAACAGACATGATGTGTAAAAACACAAAAATTAATTTCAGTGCATTTGAGCAATGTACAGTATCATTTGTCTAAACATGCAATGTAGATTAGATATCAGTGATATTTATCAGCATATGTGATTGTGTGTGTTCGTGCAAATCTCTAAACATGTCGTAGCTCAAACAGCTGTACTTTCTACATCCAGGCGATGTGAAGAACCAGAAGAACCTGAAGATTCTGAAGATGAAACCTCAGACTGCCTGAAAGCATACAAACAGTAGTGAGTGAAAAAAAATGCATTACAACTGTTTATTCATTTTATCTGAATATGAATGAATTGTATTAGCCAAGAAATTATTAAATGGTTGCTCCACCCCAAAATGAAAATTCTGTCATTAATCACTTACCCTCTTGTCGTTCCAAACCCGTAAAAGCTTCGTTCGTCTTCGGAACACAATTTAAGATATTTTGGATGAAAACCGTGAAGCTTGTGACTGTCCCATTGACTGCAAAGTAAATAACACTGTCAAGGCCCAGAAAAGTGTGAAAGACATCATCAAAATAGTCCATGGTTGAACTGTAATGTTATGAGAATACTTTTTGTATACAAAGACAACAAAAATAACGATGAGGTCTTTCAAAATATCTTAAAATATCTTAAGTTGTGTTTACGAACAAAGCTTTTACATGTTTGGAACGACATGGGGATAAGTGATTAATGAAAAAAAAATTCATTTGGGGTTGGAGTAACCCTTTAAGATAAGCCAGTGATAAGATTAAGAAAATGGATCTGATATACCAGGTGTCCAGAGGTGATATAGTCTGACACTGATGCTCTTTTTTATGTTGCCACAGTGAAAGAAACCTCAAAAAACAGCAGGAACAGCATAAAACTCAGGTAATATCTTCTCAGGTAATCTTTCTGGATTTCTACATCCAGTGGTGGTGTTGCTTGTTAGTCAGATGTCTTTCTTCTTGTTTGTAATTAGATGGAAGAAACTAGGCTGAGGCAGGAACAGCAGAAAAATGCAGTGCCGTTTCAACAGAATGAGAATCTGAAAAGGAAAGTTGACCTTGTGCGTCAACTGTACCAAAAAGTAAGTTTTTGCTTTTTTTAACCAAAGCTTAGTTAAGCAATTATATGTTCCCAGAACATATTGAAGTCTTGGTCTTCCCTTTTGTTTCCCTAGGGCCCTTCCTCACCCAGATCACCTAAAGCCTCTTTGACAGCAATGAGCCCTTTCAATTCAATGACCCTTTCACAGTCTGGTGAGGCCAAATTGTGTGTGCATTTTTATTTGATCCAGAATCTAAATTATTTTATTAATGTTTTGTGTTTGAACAGCTTCTAGCCCCTCGGACAGCATGCCAGTGATTTCAAATGTCATGTCCCTCTCCACTCCTAAAAGGTACATCATATCCATTCTTTCTTTCTCTTTTTTTTTTTACACGTTATTGCAATTTATTCTCTCTTAATTCTGTTTTTGCACACAACATAATTTCAAACCTGTCTCCTACAGAGCAAAGAGAAGTCTTGGTTTTTCCTCGAGCCAAACTGTAAAAAGAGCAAGGACATTACATGACTCCTTTAGCAACACACCACCAGATGGTCCATCAACATCCGCAGCTACATCAGATTGCATAACCTCACCTTTGGCGATCGCAGACGATGATGGCAATACAGTTGATGAAAATAATGTAGAGAGCAGTGACAACGATGATGTTGTTATTGATGAGACCCACAGCACGCCAAGACCCAAAACCTTTGACCTTTCTAAGGTGAAGATGGAAAAAAAGACCAGCGAAGATGCACCAGGATTATATATGGAGTGCAGTGATCGGTCTTCCATGGAAACTGAAAACACCGGAAAGGAAACAGTGGAGGCATCGACTTCCAGTGGCCAAACAAGCATAACAACCCAAACAGAGCATTTCATTGTCAAGGCGGAGAAAGACGAGCAGATAAGAAAGGAAGAAGGTGAGATCAAGAAGGAGGAGACTGAGAGTGATGTAAGAAGGATGGAACAGAGTACTACAAACGTGGAAAGCAAGAAAAGTAACAATACAGAAATCGAAGGACCCGTGAGATGTAGTAGCGTAGAAGATTCCAGACCAAATCTTGAAGAAATAGAGGAGATACCTAAGGAGAATAATATCAGTTTTGAACAACATGCAAAGTCATATCTAGAAAACCAGGAAGGTATGACATCAACTTCAACGACCTCACTTTTTTCTAATGTAGAAATAGACCTTATGCCAACACATGAAGCACAGAAGCAACAGGATAACCTGCTAGATCTCCTAGAGGCCACAGCCCGGGAGAGAGATGAATTCAGAAAGCAAGCTCAGGAGAAAGAAATCAAACATTTGAAACTCTCCATAAAGGACTGCAGCCATCAGAGCATCCAGACAGATCCATCAGAGGAACAGCGCTATAAGACTCTCTACTTGCAGGCCACCCAGTGCATCAATGAGCTTGCACAAGAGAGGGATGAGCTAAAAGTGAAACAGGTGTTGTTGCAAATCAAAGCTGAAAAAGAGGCACAGGATAAGGCTAAGAAGGAGGGACACTCATCAACAATGAGCGTTTGTGAAAATGTAGATGATGAAATGGCTCTTCAAATGGACTTTCTTCTAAGAGAGCTGGACAGTCGCAACGCCGAATGCAATGAACTGAAAATTAAGGTGAGAAACTGGTAATTTTGACTCTAAATTAATGTAACTAATAAGAAATGACAGTTGTCTCTACTGAAAAGACCAGAATGAATTTCAAGCCAGCTTAGTACAATTTTGATGCTGTTAAAGGTTGGTTCACCAAAAAAAAAATCTATTGTACTAGTGAAGCTGACTGACCATGAAAGCCTTGCTAGTTAAGATCGTTAAACGGAAGACTCAGCCTCAGATGTCACGCCCACGGTCCGTTGGCTGAACATCTGATGCAGTCAGTCTGAAGGTCTGGCTATGCAAGACTAGTTAAAGGGATAGTTCACCCAAAAATGAAAATTCTGTCATTAATTACTCCCTCATGTCGTTCCAAACCCGTAAGACCTTCATTCATCTTCGTTCACAGATTAAGATAATTTTGATGACATCCGAGAGTTTTTTGACCCTCCATAGACAGAAAAAAAACTGTTTTATTAACCAGTTGTTCTCCTGTGCTTTCCTCTGCTCATAAACAAGTTGCAGTATCACACGCATGCATCGTGGTGCTCTTTATAAAGGCGGAAGATGGTAACTCGAATAAAGTCATTATTTTTGTTTTTTTGCACACAAAAAGTATTCTCGTAGCTTCATAAAATTACGACTGAGCTACTGATATCACATGGACTGTTTTGTTCTTGGTACCTTTCTGGGCCTTGATCGTGTTAGGACCCTCACTGTCTGTGGAGGGACAGAAAGCTCTCGGATTTCATCAAAAATATATTAATTTGTGTTCCGAAGATAAACAAAGGTCTTACAGGTTTGGAATGACATGGGGGTGAGTAATTAATGACAAATTTTTAGGTGAACTATCCCTCTAAGGAGCATGATGGGGAGCTTCACTTTTCTGCAGGGGTGACCTTATTTGATGATTCATGCTTAAACTATTTATTTTTTTCTTTATTTCATTCTTTACTACCCACAAATTGAATACTCAAAAGTTGGAGAGCTTGGAGCAGGAGAAAGCTCGCTGCGAACAGTTGCAAAAGGAAGTAGAAGAGTTGAGGAAACAAAGAGAGGAGTGGAGCAATGCAAGAGAGCGAGAGACTGCGAAAGACAGTAACGCCAGTTCAGAACAAACATGCAACGCAAGCACAGCTGCAAACCTTGTGAATGGGATCAAAAAGGAAGGAGAGAGCAGTCAAAGACCTGTGGAGGGAGAGAACGGAGTGACACCGGCCAAGTAAGAGCCTTGTTGACTTGTTTCAAAAGTTTTAAGTCGTATGTGGCCTCTCTGTACATGCTCATTAGGAGTCACATTTTGATGCACATTTATAATTCTGCTCTCTCTCTTCTGTCATCAGGTTGAGGGAGCTGCGATGCAGCATTGCTCGTTTATTGGTCACTTTTGTTCCTGCCTTGGACCTCGACCAAGTGAACTATGACTGTGAGGTCATAGATGAGATTTTAAACCAGGTCATACAGGAGATTTCCCCCTCTTAGTCCAACTTTACTTAAAGCCAGTTGCCAAAGTCTTCAGCCTAGGTTATTGTTTTGTACATGGAGACAAAATGTTCCAATTTTATTCCACTCTGAAAACATTAAATTAAGTTTTATTTATTTACATGTTTTTCCTGATTAACACTTACAGTTCTTTGGGCAAGTTTTACATTGTTTTATACATTCTTGTTCTTTTAGTCACTGGAATAGAAATAAGTTGTTTCAAGAATAACGTTTGACCTTTATGTCACAAAAAAATGTTTTCTGTAATTTTTCTGATATGCAATTGTTTGTATTTCTAATACACAATAATTATTATACACAATTATGAGTGGATAATAACTGTAGCAAATGCTACTCAAATTGTGTACAAACAGTTCTGTGTATAATATTGTACATAATGCTGTTTTTGAAAAAAATATAAATATAAAAAATATATAAAATAAATTTTATATTGTTTGATTAAAAACTGTTCTTTCTGTATTTCTGAATGTGGTTATGTATGTATTTTAAAGTCACTTTTAGTTGCGTGTGTGTGAAGTTTATTTTATCAGATTAGTTGTGAAGTTTTCTGGTAATATCTGGCAATGTGGCCCTGTACATTTAACCCTCTGGTATTGTTACTTTGGGTGTCACGCTTGTGTAGTTTGTGGTCAAAACTGACTGCAGACCATGATCTTAATAATAATAATTCTATTTTAATTAGTGCTGTCAAACAATTAATCATGATTAATCACATCCAAAATAAAAGTTTTTGTTTATGTAATATATGTGTGTGAACTGTGTATATTTATTATGTATATATAAATACACACACATACAGGGTATATTTTGAAATTATTTACATGTTTATATTTGTATAATTTTTATTATATGTAAATATATTTAATATGGAAATATAGATTTTTTTTCTTTACTATGTACATACATGGGTATGTATTTATATATACATAGTAAATATGCACAGTACACAAACTTATTTTGGATGCGATTAATCGTGATTAATGGTTTAACAGCACTAATTTTAATTAAATGAATGTATTAAATTTCATTTCAATAATGTTTTTTATATATTTGGTATTTTGAGGGGATTTGTTAGTACTATAGCAATATTCATAAATACGAACCATTTGTTTTTATATAAAATGTACAACAAATATGAGTGGACATGTGATATCGCTCTATATCAGCATGCTGTGAATTGTCCGTAGACATGTGGCCACAGGCCAAGTGACCATATTATAAGTGGAATAATTGCATAATAATGTGCATTTTTTTCTAATAATTCAACAGCCTGACGTCAATTATTTTTATATGTTGTTCAGGTGGGATATGGCTTGGGGGATGAAATTCTTGTGTGTGGCTGTTTTAGTGCTTTGTAGCCCCGGCCAGGGGGCAACAGTTTGAAGAAGTGTGCTGGGCGTATGGGGTCCAGAGTAATTTTACCGGGCCTTTTCCTCACTCTGGAGGTGTAAAAATATTGGAGGTTGGGCAGGGGTGCACCAGTAATCCTCTCAGCAGTCCTGACTGTCCGTTGTAGTGTCTTGATATCTGATTTGGTAGACGAGCCAAACCAAACAGTTATAGACAAACACAGGACACAGTGATGGCCGAGTAGATCTGCGTGAGCAGCTCCTGTGACAGGTTGAACTTCCTCAGCTGGAGAAGGAAAGAAAGCCTTTACTGGGCTTTTTTCACAATAGAGTCGATGTGAGTGTCCCACCTCAGAGATAGTGGTGCCCAGGAACTTAAAGGGTTACTCCACCCCAAAATGAAAATTTTGTCATTAATCACTGTCGTTCCAAACCTGTAAAAGCTTTGTTTGTCTTCGGAACACAATTTAAGATAATATGGATGAAAACCGGGAGGCTTAGTGACTGTCCCATTGACTGTCAAGTAAATAACACGGTTAAGGCCCAGAAAAGTGTGAAAGACATCTTCAGAATAGTCCGTCTACACTAAATCATGGTAATTTGTGTAAGGACCATTTCGACCACTGGATGGAGCCCGTCTATTGTTTTCATCTCAGGGAGGAATAAGGGGCGTGTCTTTACTGTATGCATGAGTCAGGAAGCATTTACTGAACTTCACATTGCAGGTTATTTACGTCTTCAGTATTTTCTTAAAACCTAAACCTGTCTTTTAATGACAAGACAAGACAGCTCCAGCGAGAGAGATACTGCCACAGGATTTGAATTAGTGCCTAATACTTTCTATCAAAAGACATATTGTAACTTGAGAAATGTAACAAGTTTAATGCGTAATATAAGTATTGTGCATAAAGATTTATTTAATGAATAGTCAATGTGTTTACTCAAACATTTGTGTTGTTACGCCATAGAAACGCTATTATTGATTTGATAGTGTTCATGTAGTTGCTATATTTATAGGATTCATCACAGTTTTTCCTTGTTTTTTCGCTTTTCTCTCCGTGTTCAGACACGCTGGCATCATGAGAGTGTTTGAAAACTGTACTGTGGTGCTAGATGTGAAGAATCTGCCTTTTAAAGAGAAGAATAAACTGAGATTAGCTCTTCTGGAGAATGGAGGAAACATCTCATATGTCATCAACAA
>JAUZSZ010000104.1:19924845-19935127 GCA_034780575.1 Labeobarbus marequensis | reverse complement strand
CTCCGGTGTGAACTCTCGTGTGGTTTTCTAAGGTTTGAAGTTGACAGAAACTCTTTCCACACTGTTGGCAGGTGAAAGGCTTTTCTCCGGTGTGAACTCTCGTGTGGTTTTCTAAGGTTTGAAGTTGACAGAAACTCTTTCCACACTGTTGGCAGGTGAAAAGCTTTTCTCCGGTGTGAACTCTCGTGTGGTTTTCTAAGGTTTGAAGTTGATTCAAAGCGTTTGGTTCAAAGCGTACTTTTTGAGTGAAACTCTTTCCACACTGAGGGCATGTGTAAGGCTTTTCTCCAGTATGAATTCTCATGTGCACTTTAAGGTTTCCTTGATTACTGAAACTCTTTCCACAATGAAGACAGGAGTAAGGCTTCTCTCCGGTGTGAACTCTCGTGTGGATTTCAAGACTTCCATGAGTATTGAAACTCTTTCCACACTGAAGGCATGTGTAAGGGTTCTCTCCAGTGTGAATTCTTGTGTGGACTTTAAGGTTTACAAGTTGAGCAAAACTCTTTCCACACTGAATGCAGGTGTAAGGCTTTTCTCCAGTGTGAATTCTCAAGTGCCTGTTAATGCTTCCTATTTGAGTGAAACTTAGTCCACACTGTTGGCAGGTGTAAGGGCTCCCTCCATTGTGAATTATCATGTGGGAATGAAGGTTTCCTTTTGTTTTGAAACTTCTTCCGCACTGTTTGCAGGTGAAAAATCTCTCTCCAGTGTGAATTCTCATGTGGACTTTAAGGTTTCTATGTAGAGCAAAACTCTCTCCACATCGTTGGCAGGTGTAGGGCTTTTCTCCCATGTGAATTCTCATGTGCCTGCTCCAGCTTCCTTTTAGAGTGAATCTTACTCCACATTGTTGGCAAGTGAAATGCCTCTTTCCGGTTCTCAAATGGACTTGAAGTTTGGACTGTCCAAACTTAAAACAAGTGAAATAATTTTTTTCCCCTCTCTTCTGAACTGTTTTTTGTGTGGAGGACTTTTCAGTCTGTGAACAACAAAAAGATTTTTCTCCAGTTGTGAAATCAAGATCCTCATATTGATTTTTCATGTCAATTTCTGTGAATATGTCCCTCTCCTCTTTCAGTGCAATAAGGTCTAAGGAGAAAAAAACAAACAAATAAATTAAAGTTAACCTCAGTTAAATTGCATTTATTGGAGGGCCCGTGTCTTAAAGAGTTAAGCTCCAACTTGGCTTGATACACCTGACTGGAAATTTTTCAAGTTACCAAGACATTGATTCGCTGGTGTAGTTGTGTTTAACTTTATTTATAGATAAATTCTGCAGGACAGTGGACCTCCAGGAGTAGGATACCCCTGTCCTATAACTGATATGCTTAGAAATGGAGATGCACCAGTCATAAATCAGAACTAGTTTTTTTTTTTTGGCTGATCTCTCTACTGGACTAGCACTAGCATACAAAAACTTTCAAAAATATAATTGGTTTGGAAATATTATCCGTCTGTAAAAAGTATCTTAACAAGCCATAGATTGAGTGCACTAAATACGTTGACAAAGAAGAGAGAACAGATGTACCAGCAGAAAAAGCAAACTTGTTCACAATGCATGAAATACAGGAAGGAAATATAAACTGGGGGTGGGAGTTTAATAGGAATCTCTGAATGGAACTGGCTTCAGGGGCCTGTTTCATGAAACAAGTTTACCAGATAAGCTAGGTTTATTTCACTTAGTCTGCCTTATTGTCAGTTGATTTGGTTCAAAACAAGTCAGACTAACTGAAATAAGCCTGACTTATTTGGCAAACTTGTTTTATGAAACAGGCCCCAGGAAACTTTAGATAGTGTGTTCTTTTAGCTCCATATAAAGTTGTGTTTTTATAAGCACACTGCTGCTGTGTGTTCAGCTGTAAACAGAGAAAATGCTCCATCACTGCTGTTCTATAAGTGCCACCTAGTGGCAGAGAATGAATGAACATTTTCATTCAGTCCATGTGCTAGTTTTGTTTTGTGCAGGTGTCACTTAAAGTATAATTTCCCAAATCTGTAAAGTCTGACCATTCTGTTAATCTTATTTGAAGATCAATGGTGATTTAATCTAATGATCAGTTAGCTCTTAACACATCAAACCGTGCAAATTATTATTATTGTTATACTTTATTCTAAAATGATTAATGTTAACAGCATCAGCATTGCGTGACTATGAGTATAGTATTAGCATGTAGATTTCAATGTTCTATCTGTAATCAGAAGCACGTTTAAAACTGGAATATAATTTAATTTCATTCACATGCGTTTCATAAACACATAATCCTTTCTGGATTCCAATCCGATACATTTAATTATTCCAGCTGCTGTGAGAAAAGGCTATAAATGATAGAAACACAGATTTTGGTTGCACTTTATTTTACAGTAATGCACTTACATGTACTTACAGTGTACCTACCTAAGAAAGTGCTGGTCATATAAGCTAACTACATGGGGTAGGGTTAGGTTCAGGGTTAGTAACTAGTTATTGTAATTATTATAATAAGTACATAGTATGTACAAGTCAGTAACAGGACTGTAAAATAAAGTAAATAAAGTGCTACCCAGATTTTTAATTCAGTAAAAGTACAGAAGTACTTGCGCACTGTTTTATTATCATTGTATGCAATTGTGCAATACCTCTGAAGAAACTTACAAAACCTACTGAATACACTTGACTATCTCATAGTGTTTTTGGAATAAAGAGATTTTAGAATATTAAAAACCTCTGGAGGGAAAAAAAAAAATATTTGACACCCTACCCACCTCAACAAAAGCAGGATGGTAGTGACTCACACAGCTGTGGCAGTGCACACATCTATATGTGTAGCCATTCATCCACATTAAAACAGAGTGGCCAGTGAAACTGCTGTAAATACAGACTGATTTAAAAAAAAAAAAACAAGACCTGATTTAAAACCCAGCAGCACAACTCTAGCTGTGTTACTTTACAACAGCAACACTGCTTTAACAACAACAAAAAGCAAAATAGCAAGATGTATTATATAAAAATGTTAAAAATGCTCTCTAATCGCTCTCACAGTATTTTGATGTCATAGAACAGAGGTCTTCAACCCTGCTCCTGGGGACCCACTCTTCCTGCAATTTTCAAGCAGTCTTGAGGAGCTTGATTGGCCGCTTCAGGTGTGTTTGATTAGGGTTGTAGCTATACTCTTCAGGATAATGGGTCCCCAGGAACAGGGTTGAAGACCCTTCAAGTCAAACACCTACCTTGTGTTTCGTTAGGAGACGCCCAACAACTCTTCTGAGGCATATTTTCGTTTACACAAATTTAGCCGAATTAGACAATATTGTGTCTATACCACAATATTAACTTATTATTATTGAATTGTTGTGAATAAATATCAAATTTGCAACTGCTCTGTGTTTTTAAAAAAACGCTGGGGAATCACTTCATGTAGCCCTAACAAGAGTGATTACTGACGGACGGCCTAAAAAAAAGAGTCACATTTTAGAGAAGAAAAAGAAAATAATTCACCCACTGACTTGTAAAGCTGCAACACAGTAATGACGTTCTACCTCGAGAACCTTAATAGAAATGTAGTGGAGTGAAAAGTGCAGTATTTGTCTTTCAAATGCAGTGAAGTTGAAGTTATGATTTTCTAGAAGGAAAAAAAAACACTCAAGTAAAGTACAGATATTCAAAAACTGTACCTCAGTACAGTACTCAAGTAAATGTACTTAAATGTACCGACCCTGCACGCAGTATATAATTTCAATTCGGTAACACTTTATCATAGGGACCAATTCTCACTATTAACTAGTTGCTCATTCGCCTGCCTATTTTTAAAATACTGGCTGTTTATTTGTATATTTAAAGCACATATTCTTCATGACCTTAGTCTACATCCTTAATCCGACCGAATACCTAAACTTAACAACTACCTTACTAACTATTAATACACAGACATTTGGAGTTTAATTGAGGCAGATGTCATAGTTAATGTTTTGTTAATAGTGAGAAATGGACCTTAAAATAAAGTGTGACCTTCAATTCTATGCAGTGATAAAGGCTATGTCTCTTTGCACTGCATTAGAAATAGACTCTATTATAATGAAAACGCCAGAGAAGGCTTGAAGAACTCAAATAAATCATATATTGTCATAGTCGTGTGTTTATTAGTCACGCTGAAATAATAAGAGCAGTAAAATCCTCTGTTTATTCAGCTACAACAAGTAGCCTGTCACATTAACAACTTTGTGTTGTGCGATATATTGCCTCAGAAATAATTACAATGAGTGATTTTATTGTCATTTCAAGACCATTTTATACCACTTAATATATATTCATAATGTAACAGCATAATAATGCAAGAAGGCCTAAACGCTCGCAAATGACAACAAACATTTAATTCTTAAGAATATTTAGAGCATGGAAATTAAGTATCAAAATATTAGACACCTTAAAAATTAAATAAATAGTAAATAAACCTTTTCTAACAAAAAGTGAAAAGTAACAAGTAGAAAAACGAAAAATTGCACAAAGAACTTGTCTGGAGATTTTTCCCTGAGTTTCTTTTCTCTGTAAATTAAGGGTGCACACTATTGCTGAAAAACACAATCACTACTTAGCAGAGATGTCCGTATGCACAAAGGCACAGATCCCTAACTAAAGCCATATCCGCAGATGAAACTTTTTTTGTAGAAGCATTTTTTTTTTAATTTCAGCTAGCAGCTCATGACTACACCACGTTATGTACGAGAAGCTGCAAAAGACACAGGCGCTAGTTGAATGCAAAAAACATGGTGACATTCATTTTTATTTACATATAGTGGGCGATATATTGCGTCACCAAAAATGATTGAGGTCATGTACATATATATTGTGCGGTAAGTCGATATATTGATTATTGCAACAGGCCTAACAACAAGGACAAGTTCAGTCCGAGGGAGAGTTTAGCTCAAACACAATCATGTAATCTCAACATATCTGTCTACAGGAGGCAACCCTCTCCACTCAAAGAATACTATTAACTTCTGAAAAGATCAACATTTCGATCAGGACTAAAGAAACTGAGCTGTTTGCTCCTCAGACGCTTCATGTTTCACTCTAACTGCTTCTTCAATCTGTATCTCTTCACTCTCCTCTTTAATAAACATCATCTTTATAATTTGGTAGATTTCAGTCACTTCAGCTGGAGTTTTCTGCCTGTTTGGACACTCTGTCAGAGTAAGATGAGGAGAATTGTTAACACAAAGAAAAATAAACACAAAGTACGAAATCTCTGAACCATGAACCAGAAGTCAATCAGAACAATAATGGCCTGATTTAAATTAAAAAAATCAAATATGTGTTTGTCATATTTATTTACATTGAAGTTATGTGTTACTTAATGATTAGTAGATGTCATTTAATCGATTAGACACTCAGGACCGCGTTGAAAGCTGGGAGTAATTACACATTAATTGTGTTGTCACTGTGAATCTCTCTGAGACACATTTGTTCAGCTTTGTTTCTCTATCTTCTTGACGTTAAACTGATTCACGATATCTGGAGAGAAATGAGACGCCATTTATCCGTTCAGCATGTGCCGATGTGCTTTACTCACGAAATAAAATAATAATAATGCGTGCATTACCGTTACATAAAGCCCTGCAGTGTTGCATTCAGTAACACTTTAACACTGTAAGCGCTTGAAAACACAAACCTTTCTTCACACGCTGAAGCGAGGCGCAGCTTTATGACGTAACAGCACCACAACAAATTAAAAGTCCGCTGAAGGCGCGTTCAGACTTTGATTCGGATCAGTGCTGCCAACTCATTTTCAGCGGAAGATGCTAAAGGAAGGTTGATTTGTTGCTAAAAGTTGCTAAATGACGTTGTGAAATGAAATTGTGTCACTACATTAAAACTCAGCAAAAAAAATTACATATATGTCCACTTAGGATATATTCATATATATATATCAAAAGAGCCTCTAAGGATTTTTTTCTCCCTGCTCTCACAATATGAAAATGATCATAACTTTGTCTGTTCACCCAAATGAATCAATACCTAATTATTGTTGAGCACTACGAGCTTTAGTGTCTCTCCTCGAACTCTCTCCAGCAGGTCTGGGGTGTTTCGGGGTCATCTGTGTAAGAGCGTTTCTTCCACTGGATGGAGCCAATGTTTGTGTCTCAGGGAGGAATGGAGGCGTGTCTTTACTGTAAGGATAAGTCAGGAAGCACTTGTCCCTAACACTTTTATTTTCTCCAAACCTAAACGTGTTTTGTCCGTCTGTGAATCGCCTGACAGCACGAGCCACAGAGATCTGGATTATTATTGCCTGACTACTCTCTACCAAGAGAAAGATTGAAACTTGTGCCAATATAAGTACTGTGCATAAGTTCTGATTTATTTAATGAATAGTCAGTGTGTGTTTACTCAAACTTGTTCATGTTGATACGCCAATAAGAAGCATGCTATTATTATTTCTATAGTGTTAACTTGATTGATATATTTATTGTAGGATTCATCACAGTTTTTCTTTGTTCTTTCTCTTTTCTTCAGATGTTCAGAGGGGCTGCATCATGACAGTGTTTGAAAACTGTACTGTGGTGTTAGATGTGAAGAACCTGCCTTTTAAAGAGAAGAATAAACTGAGATTAGCTCTTCTGGAGAATGGAGGAAACATCTCATATGTCATCAACAAAGAGGTTCCTGTTCGTTTTTTACTCTTACCTACTGTCTTCTTTTTTGTGTTGCCAAAACCCTGTTGAAAAACCAGCAGATGCTGCTTAGGCAGGTTTTGAAGCATGGCTGCTGGTGTAAGCTGGTCTTAAACTGGTCCTTATCTGGTCATGTGCTGTTTCTCAGGTAACAGGGAACGTTCTCTCAAGGTTCGAAACAAACATTCCTCCAGTAATGTCAATATAACGTTTGCTCAAAGTTATAATGTTCTCATGTGGTTAGACACATATGTTATTTACATGTTGTTTGTAGAAGGTTTTTAAATGTTCTCATAATAATGGGAGAAAACATTGTTGAACATCCTTCTCAGCTATCTGGAAACATCCTGAAGAGGTTTACACAACAGCGTTACTTATACATTGTTTCTGGAACATTTGAATAGATGTCCATCTGAAGTTGTTGTTGTTTTTAATGTCACTACTTGGTTGTTTGATAATTAACTTTAATTGTTTTGTAAACACACAATTACAGGACTCAGAGAAAAAGTAATCACATAAAGTCAAGGATCACGAGCCCGACTAAAGCAAACACTATTCACCAAAATGGTAGCCTTCGAATGAAATAAAACTATGAACCTAAACCTCTGTTAATTCTCATTAAGAACTTATAACAGATATAAAGTCAGTCTGGTTAGTAATGAGAGAAGCTGCTGTTTGTGGAGGTGTTTGATCCTCCTCTGCTGAGATCTTCAGAGATTCCATGTCTTTTATTTCAGTTGATTTCATCTAACTGGATGTCAGCTGTACGTGTAGTGTTTCAGGAGGTCTCTTTATCTAGACACAGACATAGAGTAGTGTTCATTTAACACTGAGGATTAAGGAAACTGAACAATTTTATGTTCTTGGAGCGTTACAAGTCAGTGTTCTTAGAATGCTGAGTAATTAATGAAAATGAAGGTAAAAGAATGTTTCAATACTAACCTTAAAAAAAGTTTCACTAACATTAAGAAAACAGGACATATAGAGCATTCCCATAACCAAACCCATAACCAAAAAACATTTCTTAAAATGTTCTTATAACTTAAAATTGTTAGCTGGGTTAAGCTGGTCCTTAGTTGGTCCTAAGCTCAGGACCAGCTCAAAGCAGCAGCCATGCTTCAAAACATACCTGACCTGGTTTTTTCAAGAGCAGCTACACTGAGATTTGTTTATTTGTAGATAAAGAGTTGGGTTTCAAACGACATTTACACAATTTACAGACATTTGGTTTGTTGAACCCTCTGATACTGTTTTCACTTTTAAGTAGTTACAAATAACGCAGCAACATTTAATCCAATGACTAGAGGCAAATCAGTGCCATATTGTGGAAAGAAATAAAGAAAACCATGTGTAATATTGTTTTGTTTTGTGCACTATGGCTGATTTGTAGATTGTATCCCCCTCTGTATTTTAGTGTTTTTAGTTTTGTTTAGTTTTTTCTTATTTTGTATTTTCCATTAATTTCCTAGGAGTACAAGTGTGACCATTTTTAAATGACTATTTAATGTTTTCTAATCACGTCCACATGTTTTGTGGTTAAAATAAAGTAATGCTAATTAATTAATGATAGGATCATTTTATGTTAGTTCTTACAACAAGATAGCAACTGCACTTTATGCTTTATAATGCTTAAAGTAATAAAAAATGTTTCAGTGAGTCAGTACACAGCTGCAGTGTCTCTTCTGACCTCTGTTTATCTCCTCCAGTGCTCTTTTGTCGTCAGCAGCAGTGTGAATGATCTGAGCAGTAACCGGCAGCGCAGCATCCAGAAACTGCAGGTCCCAGTGGTCGGGACGCAGTACGTGTGGAGCTGCCTGGACCGGGGGCATCTCCTGCCTTTGAGCGAGCATAGTTTGACCCCACAGCTGCCGTATCCTGCCTCTGAATTCCTCCCTCCTTCAGGTAGGCGTTTCTTGTACCTCATTTAAGGTATTCTCAAACTTTCTTTGTTAGAACTGAAGGTTTACTTGCATCAGATGTGAAAGGAGGTGGAGTGACAGAACGGTTTTATTTGCTAACTCTAGGTGTGTTTTTCTGTATGTGCTTGTGCTTGTGTTGCAGTGCAGTTTTGTTGAGAAATGTGGGTTATGAGAGTGTTAAGTGAGATTAAACCATGTGTTTTTGTGGCACTGTTGACATAATGTTGTATTTCACCAGAAAAAAAGGTAAAAGTGTTCAAAGGTCATCCTGAAGTCCCAAAGACTGAAGCTGAGATTCTTGAGAAGGGTGGACCCCGTCCCGGCAGGTTCAGGTGCGCTCTAGTTTTTTTGTCACTGTCAAGTCAAGTCACTATTATTTGTATAGTGCTTTTAACAATGCAAATTGTGTCAAAGCAGCTTTACATCAGCTTGATATCACTGTCAGGTCTTGAGTTTATTCGGCAGTTTTTTGTTTTTTAATTAGTTTCTACAGTACTTGTGCTGTTTAGATGTGCTCGTGGTTTACCTGACTATGTCTGTTCCTTCTCTCAACACAGAGTTTATAAAGAAGGCGACCATGACCTGCCTGATTTTCCTTCATATTTTCAAGTGGCCAAGTATTCAGTTTTTGAGAGGGTGAGAGACTTCATGCATCAATCACATTAACATTATCACTGGACATCAGGGGTAAAATAAAATGCATCCCTGGAGCACAAAAGAAGTCTTAAGTCACTGGGGTATATTTGTAGCAATAGCCAAAAATACATTGTATGGGTCAAAATTATCCATTTTTTTAATGCCAAAAATCATTAGGATATTAAGTAAAGATCATGTTCCATGAAGATATTTTGCAAGTTCATACTGTAAATATATCAAAACTTAATTTTTGATTGGCAATATGCATTGCTAAGAACTTAATTTGGGCAACTTTAAAGGAGATTTTCTCAATGTTTAGATTTTTATGCATCCTCAGATTCCAGATTTTCAAATAGTTGTATCTCAGCCAAATATTGTACTTAACAAACCATACATCAATGGAAAGCTGATTTATTCAGCGTTCAGATGATTTATAAATCTCAATTAAAAAAAAAAAAATTATCCTTATGACTGGTTTTGTGGTCAAGGGTCACAAATGTATGGTGACCCTTTTAACACATTGTTGAGCTGATTCTAGTTGCATCCAGCACTGTTTGAAAGTGTTTTCAAGTGTTTTTGTGTTTCAGGTCAAACCCAAGACTTCCTCTGTTCTGGAGCTGCAGAGTGCTAAAGGCCGAGCAGGCCAGCAGTATCGTGTGTTGTGTTCAGTCTTGCGTGAAGCTGAGGTTTGATCATCCTGAATGTTGTTATCTCTGGATCATAGATGGTGACGGAGCTACTGGATTTGTCTTGTGGTGATGGTGATGGACTCTCTCTCTCTCTCGCTGTAGACTGCAGTGGTTCAGGACAAGCTTGTGTTCTGCATGACGTCTGAAGACGCTGTGGAAGCATATCTGCAGCTGATGAAGGAGATGGAGACCGAGGGATTCACAAAGACACACACACTTCCCCCTGAGGCTGAGCGCTTGGCATCCTACAGCCTGCAGCAGGTTAGATACACACAACACTCTTTATGTATTATACAGTGCTCTCCATAAGTTGGAACAGTAAAGACAAAATTGCTCTGTTGGCTGTGGAGTCAAGACATTTGCAAATATGATTAAAAGATGAATATG
>JAUZSZ010000104.1:19815664-19826260 GCA_034780575.1 Labeobarbus marequensis | reverse complement strand
ATGTTTTTTAAGCCTTTTGAATTACGGGGACATAGGCAGTGTCCTCATAAACCACCTTCATATTGTAATAGCTCTGTAATACCCATGTCATTATACAAATTTGTGTCCTTCATAAACCACATAAACCCACACACACACACTGATTTTGGGCAAAAATAGTGTGAATGCTTGGGAAATAGGCTGTATTTCTTTACCACCATTTGTCTTTTAATACAGCTTCCAGCCTTCTTAGAATAACTTTATACAACTTTTCAATACTCTACAGTGGAATGTTGTTAATCAGAACATCATCTAGATGAGTTTAAGAGATTTTGAAGGAGGGAATTTGCTTCTCTTCAAAGCTATGCATAATGTATTGCATAATATTCAATTCCGGTGATTGTCAGGTAGTTTGTGTGGCAGATATTGAAGTTCATGTTGGTGCTCCAGCTATCCAGATTTTATGATCACCATATTTTTTTTCACATTTTAGCATTGTTGTGTGTGGTTAATGTTTTAGTAATAACAGCTCTTTCTTGGATATTGGCATTGTGAAGCTCTCTGTGGTCGGTTTCTTCAAGGTGAAAATTGAAGTTTGCAGTCACTTTTGCTGCAGTAGTTCTGTGTTGTTTGGTCAATGTGTTGAGTGTTCGATGGACTCTATCATTATTTCAGTTTTCAGACACTTTTCTTCTCTGCTGATGCCTTGCCACACTTTGTGTGCCCATAATCATAAGGACCATTGTTCTTGAAACACCAAACAATTGGACTGTTATAGTTACAGACGCTCCTACTATTTGGAAATCTGACAGGTTCCCCTTTTCACTGAGTGCTTGTACAGTACTAACCACAAGTGGCCAGTTTATTTTATACTAATATACAAACTGGAGAAGTTAGACAACCAAAAATATTCATTTAAAAAAATTAATTAAATAATAAAATGCATAAAGTTAATCAATGAAAAATATTGCGTTCTTTCTTAGCAAAGGTACTAGACCTCAGCAAGTACACCGCTTCCTGCAAACACATTCAATAAGTTAGGTTGTGCCAGCTCTGCCATCTCTGAGTTTGAGGTGATGGATTCTTTGAGAACAGACCTCACCATGCATAAATTAGTATGCGCAAAATGTAGGGCTGTTTGTGTCACACGCGAGGCATAGTGCCATAAATCATGTGAATACGTGTGTATAACCTACACATCTTGTGTGATGTCCTCTTTCATTGCTGCATTTTTCTGAAGAAAACCACTGTCTGCGACTTCAAGGAGATTCATAGTCCTCTCCACAGCTTTTAGGGCAAGCATGCAGTATAAATGAGTCTTGATGGTCGCCTAGATTAGTAGCATTGACTCTTTCATCTAGATGTCAGGACACCCTAATTTGACAGGGCCTTTTGTTGAGACCGATTAGTCGATGTTCAGGCAGCCTACCAATGATTTGCTTTTGAAAATCTGTACTTTTGCACATCCATGTCATGCAGAGGGAAGCCCACAGCACCTTTCTGAAGTGACTTGTGTTTATTTATTGTTCTGTTTTGTGCTACGAGGCTTACTTTGAGTTAGCATGTTTCCAGCTGGCATAGAAAGAAAATGCTGCAAATGCTCCCGACTGACTGACTGACTGATTCCAGCTCAATTCCTGCTGCTTTTCCCGCTCTACCAGGGTTCTGCTGGGATTAAACTTTTAATAGATGAGAAGATGCCAAGCGCAAGTGGGAAATCACACGAATTTGGTTCTGTGCAGTCCACCAGGAATGCACGTAAGCCCTTGACATAATACAGAAGACCTAGAAACAAAAGACTAAGGAGTCAGAAAAGAAATGGAAGATGGAGTTAAACAGGAAGAAGTGGAATGAAAGTCATAGCATAGCTAGCAGTGTTGCGCAAGCTGCTTATACCTTGACAGCAATTAATACAGACGAGACACTTTTGAAAATATAGCAACACTTTAAGATAAAATTCATTTTTTATACGGTTTTATTTTTTATTTTATTTGTAATTGTATAATTTTGCCAGAAAAAAGCTTTAGAATTTTTATCATATGTTAATGTAAAAAATCTTGTGTAATATAACTTGTTTTTGTTAGCTGGTTATTATTGTGTTTGTTATATTGTATTATACTTGTAATTGTTTTTGCATTGAAAATAGCCTGAGATGCTGACAAGGCATTAAATAAAATTATGCTACTACTACTGCTATTTGTAATTGTAATTTTTTTAAATTATTTTGTATTTTTTATTTTATTTTAATTAATTCAACATCCCATTTGTCAGTCAGCAGTATTTGTTTGGCACATAAGCAATGTAATATTAAATGATTACTGTGAGTCAAAAAAATGAATTTTTTTATATATGTAATGTTTTGTATATTTAAAAAATCTATAAAAATAATGACATTTCCTCATGTGATTAATTGCTTGAAATAGTAGCTATTTACTGAAAAAGCTGCTCTGATTTGAAAATTGCTGAGCTGAAGTGTTGCTACTGAAAAATGTTAAGTTAATGGCATTGCAGTTTTTTTAGTCTGTTACTTTCCTCCACCGATATACCGACCCTGTCCTTGCCACACTAACTCAGAGAGTGCCGTGCCCCATGAGTCTCTGCAGCATTAAAATGGTGCAAGAGTCTGTGTGTCTGAGAAACAGGGATCACTCCTCTCCCTCGGCATCACCACTACAGCCATTCATCAAAGTGCTGTGACTCAGTAAATATTCATCAGCCACTTACAGTGACTGACAGCAAGCACAGCACACAGCAAACATCAAATTACAAACAGAGCGGAGATAGTGGACTGCAGGAGGGAGGCAGAGATTTGGTGAGAAAGGAGACGTGCTGATGGAAATAAGCTGTTGAAATGTCTGTGCAGTTATTCATTAAGAGATCATGAGAGACAGACAGACACTAGTGTGCCCTTGAGAGCTGAATGTACGTGACTTGAGTGCCGATTTGTTATTTGGACCTGAGCACCTGTACATGGACTGTGATTGTATGAGTTACAGTGTGAAAAGTGCACATGGCAGCACCTGGCCTTCAAACTTTCTCTTAAAGTGCAGGCGGATTCTAAAGATTAGACTGCAGGAAAATAAATTATTCAGTTGGTACAAGAAGTTTTTAGAGTAACTGCCGCTCCATTTGAAAACAGGTGATGGAGATTTAGAGCTAATCAAGGAACCGGCTTTACTGACGAGATGCGCATGCATATCGTGCGATATATATCGCCCAGCCCTACTTAAAAGTACTATGTCCTTAATTGTGGGTCACAGTCCTGCAGTGTGGCTGTTCTGCTGACAGCTGTCTAGTAAAGAACCATGTAGACTGCTTTTGCCCAGCCACATCTGACTCCAGGCTTTAAACTGTTATCATTAGTGCAAGGGCTTACTTGGGTTTGTGCAGCAGTTTTTCAAATTCACGTGTAAATTAGGACAGCAGACTGGCCATCAACTGCTAACTTAAAATGGACAGGCTACACTGTCAGACATGAAAATCTTAGTTATGATGTATATCTTACAGTCTGACTTAAAAGACCATTGATGTTTTACTGTCTGCCTTTGCCTTTACCCAAGATGCCTTTTTGGGTTTTGTGTACAATCTAACAAGCAATAGTCAAGGACAGAAAAAAACTGTCTGCACCCAACTTTATTAAAAAAATTGCACACCAGCTAATGGAAAGTCATGATCATTATTTCAGTTTGATTCTTTATTTGCTCTGCTGCAGAGTCATTATTACAATCTAAAAAATGCTGGGTTAAATACAACCCAGCGCTGGGTAAAATATGGACGAACCCTGCGTTTGGGTTGTTTAGACCCAGCGGTTGGGTTACTGCTCAGAAGTTTGGGTTAAACATTTAACCCAACAGTTGGTTGAAAACAACCCAGCGTGTGTTCTGTCCAATATTTACCCAGCACTGGGTTGTTTAACCCAGCATTTTTTAGAGTGTAGTACCTTTTATTTTTTTTTTTATTTTTTTTTTTCCTTCTGTTTTTTACTATATATCTACAACTGTTCGAAAGTTTAGGGTCAACAAAATGTATTAAATTTATTTATTGTTTTACTTTTATTCAGCAAGGATTCGTTAAATTGATCAAAAGTGCACTAGAAAAATGCTAAAAATGATTTCTGAAGGATCATGTGACACTAAAAACTGGAGTAATGGCTCCTGAAAATTAAGATTTGCAGTCACAGGAATAAATTACATTTTAAAATATATTAAACTAAAAAAAAAAAAAACTTTTTTAAAAATCTTACCATATAATGTTTGTGAATGTGTTTCACAAACACATTAGATCTGCAGTCTGTAGTGCTAACGATTCTGTACATTATGCACTGCAATTTAAATGTATAAATTAAGGATTATTCAAACCCTATAAGCTGTAGCAATTGCAAGCACTGCTAATAATAAGCTTCATCATTTTACTGTATCAAAGCAGAATTCGTAATGTAACTGTAGACCATGAGCTGTTCATTAGCTTTAATGGTGACCGTGATACTTGATGAGGCAAACATGATTTCATTCCTTCACTAACGCACTTAATTGGGGTGAGGACCTAAATATGATTTTCAGTGAACTTTTCCTTTAATATCAGTGCATGACATTTCAAGGCTACGATTTGGCAAATTGAGGCCGTTAGTATTAAGCAGTGTAATTTTAAAATCACAACCGAAAATTAGAATGGGATTAATACAAGAGGAAAGAATCCTTAGGAAACCATACAATTCAGATATGTAATTTTTTTTTTTCTTTTCCAATAAACCAGTCTTACAAAGAATTCCTCAACCACATCAAATTCACAGTACACACACACAGGCTTTCCAGTATTGCATTCTCTCAATATTTATACTGAATCCTGCGACTTATTTTCACTAGCCAAGATCCGCAGAGCCAGTAGTTTCATTTGCAGAACCCACATTTCCAGTCACACACCAGTGGGTTTGCAATCTGAGCCTGTACGGATAAGTAATGGCTAAGACTGTACGAAATAAAGGTAAATGCAGAAATGATGGAAAGACACAGCCAAAAGCTTCCAGCAAATGTATATGCCCCCAGACAACATGCTGCTCGTGTCTGTGGACATGAGCTCAAGTGAGCCGGTCTGATGATTGAAGGTGATCACTTCTGACAGTGCAGCGTTTTATCTGGACAGGATATACAGTATGTTTTGTGTTCTGCTTCAGATGCTTTCTCCTTGTGCTCGGGGGGAGGAAATGCAGAAATAAGTTTGTGACCTTAAAAAGTTCATCTAATATCCTGAGCGTTAACTGCACTGGAGCTTGAAATTAATGTTGGATTTTCATTTCAAGAGCATCAGCAAAGTTAAGTGTCTTGGGGAAAAGGCAAGTTGTCCGTCTGAAGTAGTCGGCAATACCTAACATGCGTGTCGTAATGTGATAAAGAACCTCAGACACCAAAGGCGTAGACAGAAAAGACGACAGGCTTTTAAGAAATCATAATGTCATGTCTAGAACTAATTAAAGTGAGCCTTAGAAACAACCAAGCAAATATTTAATCGCTACGATGCCTATTACTTGGTAAAAATTGAGCAATAAATTGGAAAAAAATATTTAATACCACTCCTTCAGATGCCATATTTATTCGTGCCACCAACAAGATGTTGCAAAAACATTGAATTCAGATGTGCCTTATTACCTTTCTACCTCCGTATACTCCCTTGAAGGCAGCATTTTTCAGCAATAGTTTCATCATGCACTGATTCACCGGGAGTGTGATGACTTGACCCTGCAAAACGCTGAAATCTTGCATTTGTGGTTACTTGTATCAGATGCATCTGAACAGCATCTAGTCACTGCGGCTGTGTTCACCAGCTAAACAATTGACTGTTATCTAGAGTTCAGCATTGCATTTGGCCTCATGACTCATTTGTAGAAATTGCACTGGAAATGTTTTTTTTTTCTTTATGCGCTTGGTCTTAATGCACTTTATGGAGTGCAAATTGGCCATCATAAAACATTCCTTGAGCGAGATGCTGCATACAGAATAGAGCCACAAGGCAATTGGGTTTTATGGTGTTTAGTTCAAACCCATGTAGTACGTGCCTCACAGATACTTAGGTTAAAATTGGAACTGTTTGATTTGTGGATTTTAATTGTAGGTCTTTCTGGAGGTCTGATCTCATTTGTACTGTTGTGATGTAATTGCTTGAAGCATAGAAGCAATATAAAAGTGCTTTAAATAATCTGGTCAGGCAATGTTACAATCTTTAAATAGTTGAGCCAGCAGTTTATATTATGGGATAATGGTTCCTTTTATTTAGTGACATGTTAAATTGATCAAAAGTGGTGGTAAATATATTTATAATGTTACAAAAGATTTCTACTTCAAATAAATGCTGTTCTTCTGAACTTCCTATTCATCAAAGTATATTGAAAATATCTACAATTTGCAATTATATTAATATTTGTAATATTAATATATTATTACAGAAAGATTTTTGTGTTCTCACCAAAGCTGAAAATAAATGTAATTTGTGCATAAATGCAAAATGCGCAATGAGTTCTGAAAAATAGTGTGTGTGTGTGTGTGCGTTTAAAAGAGAAAAATCTCTCTCAGTTGTTCATATGGTCTAATGTCTCTCTTTCTTTACTGTGTCTTTTCTTTCTACTGTTCTCTCTCGCACACACTTAGCCTAGCCAGGGCAGTTTGTTGATGAGCGCAGCAGATGTTGCAGTCAGGGTCCAGGGAGAATCAGTGGCAGCAGAAATGCTGGGCACTATTAAACTATTAGATATGGAGTGGGTTTGACTCTCTCCCCCACTCCATTTCATTGATAAACCCATGAGACAACACAGAAAGAGGGAGAAAGCCTTCTGATTCATACCTTTGGCTTGGAAATGCAATAAAGTAAAGATCCTCCTCCTTTTTTGTATATGTAAGTGTCCGCATTCACAATCACACCCCTGCATTTAACTAAATAAACCTCTCAACCACTGAAAACCTCTCTGCTGGTTTTCTCTCAAGATGAGACAGTGGAGAATCTGAAGAAAAACTGAATCAGAAGAATGAAATCATCACACCGGCTGCCACGTCTGCGTTCATATTAGAACAGCTCGCAATCTGTCGCCAAATGAAACTGGCATGGATGACACAAAGTGAGGGAGCGTGGGATGGAAAGATGGCTTGTAGGAAGCGGAGAGAGGAGCTTGGACTGATTGCCATTGGAATTCCCCAAGTAACTTTATTGAGTCCAATTTGATTTACACCAGAAAAGTCTGGCATCCAGAATGCCAGCCTTGTGTAAATGCCAATCAAGATTCATTCAGTATGATGAGGACTGATTTCAAGTCCAGGAGAAATCCACAGAGGGTGGGTTTTACTCAAGATGGGCAGTGTATTTATGGGAATGGAAATGAGGCAGTGAGGGATGAATGTGCAGCCGTTCTGTTGCCCTTGGGTTGCAACTAATAGTTTTGGGGGTTTTTTTGTTTTGTTTTGTTTCTGTTTTCTTTTGTTTTCAAAGTCATAGATGAGATTCATCTTTAGTAATGGTGCCATAGTCAAATAAGAAGGGACTCCCTTTACAGATATATAAAAACACTGAAAATGAAAAGGAAATGGAAAGGGTGATAAACAGCAAGGTAGTAAATATATTGTAGTCTTAAATGACATAAGAGGAAAGGGATTCAAGTCTTAAGAAATTTAAAAGGGTTGTTTAGTCGGCGCCGATAGCTTTGTGGACAGCGTGCCGACATACAGCACCGTTGCGCTACGGGCGTCCCGAGTTGGAATCCCAACTCGAGGACCTCTCCCGATCATACCCCTCTTTCTTTCTCTCCCACTTCGCTTCCTGTCAGCTCTGATCTGTCTTATCATAATAAAATGATAAAAATAAATCTTTAAAAATTAAGTTGATTTGTGGAAAAATTAAATGTTAAACAGAAATACTTAATTATTGAATTTAAAAATAAAGTTTCAGCGCTAGCTGCCCTCTGTGTATTCTGATTCATAGTATTGATGTCTGAATCATTCATTTGAATCAGATCTTTTCCAATGAATCAGTTCGCAAAAGATTTGTTTCTTGGGTTCAACTCACTGACTCAATTCATTGATATTATCAGTATAAAGCTTAAATTTCAGTCTTTTATCTCATACTTAGCCTCATAATTATGCCTTCAATGCCCTCTGGAAATATAAACAGTTCACTACCATTCAGAAGTTTGGTTATCTGTAAGATCTCTTAAGATGTTTTTTAAAGGCTATATTCATAATTATAGTAAAAAAAATTGTATGCTGTGAAATACTATTACAATTTAAAATTTATAATTATAAGAAGTATCTATTTCAATATATCTTGAAAGGTCATTTATTCCTATAGCGGAAAAGCTGATTTTTGAATTTTAGTTGCTGCTTAATATTTTTGTGAAAACAATGATAGTTTTTTTTTTTTTTCAGGATTGTTTGATGAACAAAGCTCAAAATAACACCAGTCATTTGAAGAAAAAGAAATTTAGAAAGTGTAAATATTTTGTAACATTATAAATGTTCAATTATGATCAACTGAATGCTTCCTTTCTGAATAAAATTAATTCCCTTCTTGACCCCCAAACTTTTAATTGAGCCATAGTGTTTCGTTTGGTCCATTCTCCTTGTGCTCTGCTTTCTAGCTTTACACTAATTCAGATTGATATTGCTTGCATCAGACTGGCCCGATTATCTACAGTAACTTTAAGTTTGTTTACTTTTTAATTACTGTGGTACATATGTATTCAGTAACTATTCATATCTACATCCTCTCTGCAGGTAATTCCCAGATGGGGGCCACTATAGTAGACGCCCTGGATACCCTTTACATAATGGGCCTCCACGATGAGTTTAAGGATTGCCAGGAGTGGATCGAGCAAAACTTGGATTTCAGTGTGGTAAGTGGCCAAGACTCGGACATGAACACACACACACACACACACACACACACGCACACGCTTACCAACAACACCTGTCTTTGTCGGTTTGGCAACGCCTGTCTGTTTTTGTTTGCAGACACAGTTATATCTCAGGATGCTGTTATTTCACAGTGGTAAGCTGTATAATTTGGCAGCCGGCTGACACAGCTGTATTAACAGTCATTCGACACCCCGTAACCCCTCAAAGACTTCAGTTCTCGGCGTGTGTGAATCTTTCAGGTTTTGATCAGATTGTGGTGGCACTCCGTGGAAAACGTGTCGAGTTGATGTGACACATCACCGTATCCAAGAGACAAGACTGGCGCCATGGAAACAATGTGAACCGCTCTGCCTCCAGAATTAGCCGGTGATGTTGAGGAAAAAATGGCAGACAAAAGAGACGTCAGAGAATGAAGCGGGGGCCGGCGAGTGGCCCCAGGGGCCCCGTGTCTCTTGCTCTCCTTCTCTGTCTGCATTCACATGCTGACCCATTAATGGGATTTCTCCAGTTTCTCTCTCTATCAGTTGTTTTTCCGGCCTCTCCTCCATCAGATATGGAGAACCTGTATGGTTCTCTTGGCGTTATCATATCTCTGGTGTCTGCGTGTTGTGTAATTTTTCTCCCGTCTCCCTTCTGCCACCTTTCTTTGAGCAGATCTGGTGGACTCGCAGCGCCTGAAGTCTCCTCTGCGTGTTTAGTTCATCTTTTTGGCTTTTCCAGCAGTGACCTAATTTCTTCTCTCTCCCCCTCCTCACTGTTACTTTTGGACAAGTATATCTTACAAAGCATGTGCACTCTGAAGGATGACTCATGCTTGGACTGTTGGGTCTGGCTGCTGAGGGCTCTGTATATCACAGTGGGATGGATGTGTTGGAAGGATTTTTGGAGGAGGGCAATAAACTGCAAAGCGAGGAAGGGAAGCGTGTGCAAAACCCTGTGTTTTCAGAAAAATATTACGTAGCACAGCTGTTTTCAACATTGAAGAGTGTTTTTTTGGACAACAAATTATCATATTAGAATGATTTCAGAATGATCTTGTGACACTGAAGACTGTAGGGATGGCTGTTGAAAATTCAGCTTTGCCATAACAGGAATAAATTACATTTTAAAAGTGTACACAGCTGTTCAGAAGTTTAGGATCGGTAAGATTTTTAATGTTTTGTAAATAAGTCTCTTAGGCTCATCAAGTCTGTATTTATTTGATCAAAATACAGGGGGAAAAACAGTAATGTTGTGAAATTTCTAATATTGGGTTCTATTTTATTTAATTTGGGTTCTAATTTAAAATATAATTTATTTTTGCGATGCAGCGCTGAATTTTCATCAGCCATTTCTCCAGTCTTCAGTGTCACATGATCCTTCAGAAATCATTCAGATATGCTGATTTATCATCAGTGTTGAAACTGTTGTTCTGCTTGTGCTTTAATATTGCCTTGGAACCCGTGATACTTTATTTATTCTTTAATGAATAAAAAGTTAAAAAGAACAGCATTTATTCAAAATGGATTTTTTTCTGACAAGCTAAGCCTTTACTATCACTTTTTATCCATTTAACACATCCTCTTGCTGAATAAAAGCATTAATTTCTATTTTGAGAAAACTCATCTTTTCATCAAAGAATCCTGAAAAAAGTATCACAGGTCCCAAACAAATATTAAGCAGCACAACTGTTTCCAACATTGATTATAAATCAGCATATTAGAATGATTTCTGAAGGATCATGTGA
>JAUZSZ010000104.1:19789430-19802839 GCA_034780575.1 Labeobarbus marequensis | reverse complement strand
TCATGGGTGTTTCCTTCTGTCTGTTTCAGTGGAGTGGGGCGTAACTGGGGCTGGGCGTCAGCTGGAAGCAGTATTCTGGCTGAGTTCGGGACGCTGCACATGGAGTTTGTGCACCTGACGTATCTGACTGGAAACCCTGCCTACTATCAGAAGGTACGCTTGGGTGTACTAGTGTTGTGTAACTGTGTTGACCCTTGTGTTTGTGTCCTGTTGTGAACTCTGTGTGTGTTCTGGTTTAGGTGATGCACATACGGAAGCTGCTGGCTAAGATGGACAGACCCAACGGGCTTTACCCCAACTACCTGAACCCACGCACGGGACGCTGGGGCCAGCGTGAGTACCTCCCACTTACATCCTCTGTGATGCACAAACAACTCTCACTTTCCACTTTCCACAAAAGGCGTTTTGTGAATTCTCACACTGTATGATATAAAGAGGGTTACAGACACCCACAACATGAACTTGATGCTGTGATAGATTAAAAAAAAAAAAGACTGCACACAATTGGGTAAAATGATGATTTATAGGTAGATGGAAGAATTTAGCATTTTCTAGCGCTGAATAAAATAGACTTTTCTCTGGACTCTTAACACTATCTTAGATCAGTTTTGTTTCTATAAAATATTTTTCTGGGACTACTTTATCCATGAATGATACATGAAATGCTGCCTTAGATTTTGCCTGAAACAACAAAAGTAGACAGTCAGGAGCTGTAAGTAAAGGTCAAGTATGCTGATACACTAGACTTAAAGTGTATCCAATGTATATTTTTCTTTTGTCCTTGTCAGGTTCAGTTTTTACTTACCATGCCAAATTAAATGTAGTATATTATAACATTTGTATTATATTTTATGTACTGTCTGGCAACAGTTTGTGTTGTGTTAAGTGTTTCAATAAATAGTTTATAATTGATTGAATAAATTAAATTGAATTTATAATTTAGCAGTAATTTCTAACAATCCATTACAGCTATATAAAATAGAAAAATTGTTTTGGTTGTGAAGAAACATTTGCTATTATAAATGTTGAAAACAGTTGTGCTGTTTAAGATTTTTGTGGAAACGATGATACAGGATGATTTTCACGATTTTATTTAGGAGGAAAAAAACTGACCACAAACTTGAAAGTTAGTGCATATGATCAGCAAATGTAACTTATAATGACAATGTGCCAATCTGCAACTCACTCACTCGGCCCAGCAGGCCATTCTTATTTCTGTTTTGATATTCTTATTGCTGCAGTAATCATGAGATTCAGATCAAATGGAGGATCCAAAATACCATTCTATGAAGCCTGTTTATAGACACAGATGATTTTCATAATCCCTCTGCCTGGATTTATTATTCTATAAATGTGAATGACGACAATGGCAGCTTATCCTCATCTCACTGATCAATGAGCTTTAATAAAGATGGGATGTGAGGAAGTTTCTGTCTTTATGTATAATTAATAATTATCTGTAGTGAAAACACTCCACTGTTTTAACCAACTCTTAATTACTGAGAGAGATGAGGGTTTAATTAGTGCCCTGCATCTAAAGGCTAAACCTGATCAACCCACTGCAAGCAAATGCTCACACACAGACAAAATTCCAGTAAAGTGTGATGGTGTGTGTGTCCAAAGGGGTAGAATGTAATTAAGGTGCACTAGAGATCTATTTTCTAAATGAAAACTCGGCGTGAATGACAGGCCATTACAGCAGAGTATTACTCCCTCTCCCACACTGCATCTGCCCTGTGGACCCTTAAAGGGACAGTTCCAAAAATTAATGTTCTTTCATCATTTATTCTCCCTTATTTCATTTCAAATGACTTTCTGTCCTGTGTGGAGAACTTTTTCATGTGAATGGGGATCGTGTATCACAAGCAGCTTGGACATTGGGCTAAACATCTCCTATTGTGTTCCATGCAAGTAAGATGGTGACAGGACGTTCATTTTTATGTGAACTACCCTTTTAAAGTTCTCTCTCCACATCTCTACAGCATCCACCTCCAGGGGCCTTTAGATTTCAGATTCACATCTCCTCCTCAGCCCGTCATTCTCTATCCATGACCTGTCCGCTTGCTGTCGGCCAAGCCTCTCAGTAGAGATTTCCTGCCTGGATCTTTGATTGTTACTCAAATCCACCCTGTTGTTTTTTCTTCAAAGACTTTGAGTGCATTTACTTTTCAGCGGGAGGCCGTTAGGGATTGTTTTTGATTGGCAGAAGTGAAAATCCAGATGTTCGATGACTGGCAGCCGTGCCAGAAGAGGCTGTGAAATAAAGCCGCAGACGGTTTATGGGAGTCTGACTGGGGTTTTTGGGAGTTTGAGTCTGAAACGTATTTGCTTCAATCAGTCTTTCCACTGCCACAACCTTTCTTGTTTCCTTTGTCTCACTGCACATCAGCCTGCACCATCTATGTATTATTCATCATCTTAATCACTGATAATGTTTTTTTTATTATATTTATTATGATTTCTACCACCTTTCTTTCTGTGCTGCTCGTACACATTCACCTCTTTCTCTGTACCCCTTTTCTCCATTCCTTTTTCTGTCTCTGAGCAGCTTGTTTTCCTCTCTCTTGTTTTCAACCTGTCAAGATTCTCACTCTGTCACAATCCACACATTCTCTCTGAACTGTTTTCTTCTTCTACTTCACATTTTTCTAGCTCTATCCAGATTTAGTTATTAGTGTTGCACGCAAAGGCAAAAATCACTTAAATAAATCTTAATCTAACTGTTATCCTTGGGGCGTAAATGATACATATCTATGACGTGTTGAGGAAAAGTCTAATATTCCTTTCAAGCAATCTTTTTTTCTTTTGCCTAGAATGATAGAAAAACCAATTTCAATTTATTGAGGCATCTAAGCCATATCTGGGGACAAGAATTATCATAGAGACCTGGGCTCTTTTGCACTGGCACTGTAAGCAATGCCATAGCAACCACATGGCAGTATTTTGGGAATTATTATTCCATCATTGTTTTTGCACTGACAATTTCTGCAGAAAATGTACACAACCCTCCTCCCGCCCCCAAACCCCAATATTCCAAAATTTCCCACCTCTTGCAGCAGGACGGACTAGTAAGAGTTACTTACAAGTGGTCTGTGATTGGACGTCTCAGTCTCTCTCACTTTCTCTTCAGTTTTTTTTTTTCCCTCTCCTGTTGAATAATTCATCAGTCCCTCACATCCATTAGCATAAAATACATCTTTTACTTTGTCTCAGTGTCTCTGTAAAGGATCTCTCATAAAGTGCTTCAGCCTCCTGCCTCGTTGCTGCCTCATTGATTTCTTTAGCCCTCTCTCTGATTTTTAAACCAGCTATTGCAGTTGCAATTTTTAGCCATGTCACTTGCGTGTTCACACCTCTCTTGTAAAACATCACCTCTGAATCTGTTCTCCACCCCCAGTTTCCTCTAAAGACCTTCCATAATGGCTTTTGGCAGTTCATCTCCTAAACGTTTGCCCTGCTAGCTCTCTCTCAGCCGGCTGAACTCAGTACAGCTCGCTAACCTTGGCAGATATGAGCTGTGACAGTGCTAATGGGCTCCTCCATGATACTATATACAGCAAGTGTACAGTATACACTCCTCTGCCTCCCACACACATCACACTTCCTGTTCTCCTTTGGAGATTGTGTGTCCTGTCTGTTTCCCGAATGGGTTAACAAGCTTTCATGTTAATCTTAACACTCAGAGAGAGAGAGAATGTATGGATAGATAGACAGATGAAGGCAGACAGAACAGATATAAACATACAGATAGATATTAGACTGACAAACAGATAGCTATAGAAAGACATGCAAACAGATGTGTGGATTGATGGATAGATAAATATAGACAGATGTTAGACATAAACAAGATATTAGACAAACATATAAAGACAGATACTACAGATACAAAGGCAAGCAAATGGATGGATAGACATGCAGACATCATAGGTAAACAGACATAGAATATAACAGACGGACAGACACAGTAGGCTGACATAGATATAGACAGACAGATTGGCTGTCTGGATGGACAGACATACAAACATAAATATATATCATGGCTGGATGGACGATAGGGGTGGGCGATATGTCAGTAGATACGATTAACCAGTAGAAATTTGTCAACCAGTAGAGATTTTGGACTATCGTCTCTTGTGGTTTCACGCTAATGTGACATTGCTGTGCCATGTGGTCATGAAAACGTATCGTTTGTGTGCATTTTTAAGCATTGCGGTTATAAACAAGTGATTTTAAGCTGTTGAAATCCAATCAGCAGTGAAAGTGAACTCATTTTACTTCGCAAGTATCCTCGTAAACCCAGTAATTTAGGTCTTAAGTGAAAACAAACAGCTGAGAAAGAAAACACGTGTAACAGTATATTGGATCTAGGCAGCTCTTAAAGTGAGAGCAGTCTAATATTCCTGCTGTCTGTCATTCATTTTAATCAAACAAGAAAAAAAGAGAAAATCTCTCACTGCTCTTGACTATATCACTTTTGTAACTTTAATAATAAGGAATATATATTTAATTTACACAGTGAAGAATATAGTGTTTTTATACATTAGATTACTTAATACAATGTATGTAGCATTTCTTATTTATTTGTTCTATTTTAGTTTTTTGTCCTATTGCTTGTAATTAGTTTTTTAGTCTTATTTAATCGCTGACTGTTTACTTGTCTTCAGTGAGATTGAGTTGTTGGGGTTTTTTTTTTTATTTAGGCTAATTTTTTGTGATATTGACACTGGTAACAAGAATTATGATATCATTACTGTGAAATAAAATTGCTCATATCGTAATATATGATTTTGTTCATATCGCCCACCGCTAATAGACGTACAGACACTATAGACAGAAAGATATAGATGTATAACATGGCTGGAAGGATGAATAGATAGATAGAAAGACAGACTCAAACTCTGATTGCCGTCTCGAGCACCATAATTCAGTATCAGCTATTCACGAAGCCATGGCTCTAACCTAATGCCTCTTTTTTAATATTCTATGTTTCTGTTCATGTCTTCAATATTTCACTCTTAATTTCTACAGCTCCCTCCGACAAGTCAACACAGATTGTTTACAAGTTCTGTTGTAGGTTCCCATTACGAGCCATTACCGGCACAAATGACTCCCAGCCTGTCAAACACTCACACTTTACAAACACTCACTCTGCAGAGTCATTAGCTGTGTCAAAGTGGAACACACACTCAATGGCTGTGTTTATAAGTGATTAGGTGTGTGCTGGTGTGTGTCCACGCTGAATAAACGCCAGCGAAAATATGCTCACTTGTGCATTTTTATTGTAATGAGGGTCGGTGTCAAGCCTGAATACACTTTTATGGCAGCATTCAGGCACATTAAAATACTTAGCTATGAACAGAGTAACCAAAAGAATCATAGCAGGCTTTTCTTTGCTTCAGTTGAATGCGTGTTCACAAAGTTTGGAATTTAGAGGTATCTAATTAGGCTAGTTTTGTCATTTTGAAGTATTAAACTCACTTTACTCTGTTTAATAACTATTAGTGGTTGTTTTTTTTTGTCCTTACTATCAGCAACAGACATTCATTAAGCTTATCCTTATGTCTCTCTCTTGCTCTGCAGATCACACCTCAGTAGGTGGGTTGGGTGATAGTTTCTATGAGTACCTGTTGAAGGCCTGGCTGATGTCTGATAGAACGGACACAGAGGCACGCAAGACGTATGATGATGCCATCGAGGTGAGGGCTGCAGGTTGCAAAGGCAAATTGTGTGTTATTACGTGCTATGTTAGTTTTTTCTCTGTTCATTATCTCTTTCTTTCTCTTCCTACAGGCTATCGAGCGCCACCTCATCCGTAAGTCCAATGGTGGCCTTACTTTCATCGGGGAGTGGAAAAACGGCCACTTGGAGCGTAAGATGGGTCATCTGACTTGCTTTGCTGGGGGCATGTTTGCCCTGGGGGCTGATGGGTCGCCGGATGATAAAGCTGGACACTATCTGCAGCTCGGAGCAGAGATTGCACACACCTGCCACGAAAGCTATGATCGTACTGGTTAGTGAATATGTGAGGGGGCAAGAGAGAGAGAAAGGGTATAAAAAAAACCCATGAGATCTTTGGAATTCAGATCTAATTTGTAGCATACTTTTGTTGCCATGGTAACACTACAGGTGATTTTCAGAGTATGGCGTTTCTATTTCACACATCTTGACTGAAAGACATTGATGGATTGCAGCTCAGCCACAACAAGCTCTCAAACAGATAGTTTCACGTTTATAGCACCATGAGAGCCGAAGGTTCAACTAATAGTACTGAACGCATAAACCTTTTATTGTTTGCAGTGCTGAAGCTCGGTCCAGAGGCCTTTAAGTTCGACAGCGGGCTGGAGGCGGTGGCTGTGAGACAGAACGAGAAATACTATATCCTGAGGCCTGAGGTCATCGAGACATACTGGTACATGTGGAGATTTACCCATGACCCCAAATACAGACAGTGGGGCTGGGAAGCAGTGCAGGTCAGCATCTCTTTCCAATTTTATATATATATATATATATATCTTTATGTATTTATTTGTATGTAAAAAAAAATATACATTTATATAGTTTAATATATAAAAGTAATACAAATGTTTATTCATTTGACTTTTTTACTATAATATACATTTCAAAAATCACTGTAAAGATTCAAATGAAGATTGTGGTTAGTTGGAAAATCATTTTTTACTGGATGTTGAATATTGTATAAATATTAAGTTTATCAAATATCCTTGAAAAATAGTGCCTACAACTACATATTGGATATTATATTTTGGAAACTGCTTTCTGAAATATTAGTTTACTGACAATTTTAAGAGAGAGCGCTAGATTGACAATGATTCAGTCCCTTTAAGAGTGCTATGGGTTTTTTTTAAAAGTGCGCTTTCCTATAATAAATGTCCCATCTCTTTTTTTTTTTTTAGGCACTATTTCATGTCAACTCTCAAAATAAATGGTTATCCATAATTCATACTCTGCATTTATAATACTGGGTGGCCTCTGTTCAATAAGCATCACAACTGAGTTTTAATGTTGGCAAAAACGGTTGAGTTTTTGGTTCATGTTTAATTTATTTTTAACAGAATAATCTAAATCTGCCATTTATTGGTTAACATGCCAAAAATGATCACCTTATTATTATTACACTTATTATTGTCAGTCAGAATTTTAATGTCAGTGTAACTGATCCCACTTCATATTAGTTGGCCTTAACTACTGTGTACTTACATTTGAATTAATCATTTGATACAATGCACTTGTTGTGTACACACGTTTTTACATTGTGCTTATATTTTAAAAACACCTGCATGTTATTACATATGTAATTAATTTCTTTAATTACATTTATTATTACACTGTTAACCCATCCCTTACACCTTAATCCACCCATAAACCTACCCATACCTCCAAATCGGTCCCTAACCTTACCCATATCTCACCTCAATATGAACACAGTAAGTACATTGATTGTACTTATTTTTTTTATGTAAGTACATAGTAGTTAAGGCCACCAAATATAAAGTGGGACTGTGTAACTCAGTAAGAGAACACAACTTATTTTAAAAGTGGTGCCTATGCAAAAATCACCAGCACAAAGCTAGGACTCACTTTTCACAGGGCTGGTATCTCCAGCCATCAGAGTTCAGCCAGATATCAGAGACAGAATAAGGTCAGACGGTGTGTACGGCACAGGATGTTCTTAGTATCTAAACCCATATCTCATCACTTTGATATCCATCTGTAGTCCCAGTCGCTCTATCGATGGCATCTTTTTGCTGCTCGTAAGTAGTCCTGTAGCTCTTTATCCATATCTGTTTATCACTCTTTCTTTAGATTTATCCTTCCCTTTATTTTCATGTCACTCATATTCCGACCAGACTTGGACTGTTTTTTAGGGAATGTGTTTGTGTTTCTAGAACAATTTCAAAGTGCTCTTGAGAATGGAGCGTCTTTGTTTTTTCTTTGATTGGGTGTCATTGTTCTGCCGGTACAGTACTGTTTCACTGCAGTTGGGATGATTTTGATGAGCTGCTGGGCTCTTTCTCTCCTTCACTCCCTTATTTTCACTCTTCCCATTTCTGCAAAAAGAGAAAGAGAGCAGAATAAAGCTCACTTGTTCCCAGTCACAGAAGTTCCTTCGTTGCTATCAGCTCTTTTTTTTTTCTCTAATTTTATCATTTTCTGTCTCCAGCTCTTTCTGTGCAGAATCTCAGGGTCTCACCGTCTCTTCTCTTTGCGTTCCTGTCGCTGTTCTTTGTGTAGATAGATGGTATTGTTTATCTGTTTGACGTCCACTCTCATCTGCAGGATTAGTTAAGATTTTCTCAACAGTTCTACCATATCTCAAGTGAAGTAAGATGGTCAGTTGAAAGTGAATGACTTCAGTAGGGTTTTTTTTTTTTTTTTTGAACTGCTATAGCATGCACAGATATGTTGTTTATGGTGGGAAATAATATAATTATGTCTAAGACTGATTGGGGGGGAGGGCATGCCAATGAGGCATATCATCATTTTATCAACTTGATTGAAAGATCTTTACTTTTTTTTTTTTTCTTCAATTGTTTACATTTGTTTAAATTCTATTTTATTTTAATACAGTTTGATAGAATACAAAATTAACTTTTGGCCCACAGCCCTCAATTAAGTTTGATTTTTGAAGTTTGGGCATCTATGGTTTATATAAAAAAAAAAACAATAAAACCCTAAAAAAAAAAACTAGTAAAGTCCATTTGTTTTAAATGCTACAAGTAAATTTAGGCATCATAACATTAGAAGGTATAGTATGGGAAAAAATGGATATTCATTTTGACATTTGCCAAAGATTATACTCAACAGTGTAGATAAATCAGTGTTTTTAAAGATGTTAGATGATCCAAAGGCAATCTAAATGGAAAATAGAGGAAATGAAGCTGCAAGTCTTGAGTGAATCTCTGTTGAATGGGTTAATAGGAGGCTGGATCAGGCCAGCTGCTGTTGCGTTATAACCGTGTGAGGCGAGTCCTCGGTGTACCAGCTGTTTCAGGCAGATCTGCTCCAGGTAGGTGAGCACATCATGCCATGTTTTCCTGGCACAGATGGCTTGCATCACTCCTGCCTGCAGAGGCTGGAACAGCACTAATGGAGCATTATGGGTTCTTGGAGAACAGGGCCAGAAAAATAGAGCGGCTTCGTATATATTCTATTTTTGGCTTGTCATCACTGCGAGTACACAGTCTTGCACTGATTTGATTTGCAGTCATAAAGTGGCGATTAGGACACAGTTTTACTAGATATAGCACGTAATGTATAGGCAATCTTTCTGAGCTAAAGCACAGGAAATAGTACATCTGGAACTGAGCTAACCTGAGTTACTCACCAGTTGGATTGTAAATTTATTAGGAACTGCAAGATATTACATGGATTATTCAAATTCAAGAATAATAGTCTGGCCCTCGCTGTTGTAAGATATATGTGCATAATTCAAATCAAAGACACAGTCACGACACAAGTATCATTTAACAACCTTTACCATCAAAAGTTAATCTAAGGTGCCGGGATTATCATCTTTCACCTTCACCATTTTTCACAAATTTGCAAGAAAAAGTCAATTCAGTTATAGAAGTAAGCCAAAATTCAGAAAAAATTAACAATGTATTTGTCGTGGGGACAAATATAATATTATATGTAATATTATATATACTCCACTGTTCAAAGGTTTGGGGGTTGGTAAAAATATACAGTAAAATAATACAGTAAAAACAGCAATATTGTGAAATATTATTACAATTTAAAAGAACCATTTTCTCTTTGAATATATTTTAAAATGTAATTTATTTCTGTGGTAGAAAAGCTGAATTTTCAGCAGTCATTACTCCAGTCTTCAGTGTCACATGATCATTCAGAAATCATTCTAAAACACTGATTTGCTAAACATTTCTAATTATTATCAATGCTGAAAAGAGTTGTGCTGCTTAATATATTTTATGCATCGTTGCTGAATAAGTATTTCTTACTGACCTCAGACTTTCTCCACATTTTCTGCAGGCTATAGATAAATACTGCCGAGTAAGCGGAGGATTCTCTGGTGTTAAAGACGTCTACTCCTCCAATCCCACCTACGATGACGTCCAGCAAAGCTTCTTCCTGGCTGAAACGCTCAAGTAAAAATCATTTCATTTAACAGTACAATGCTGAAGCTGTGCTGCTATAGTAGCACAAACTGTTTCAGTTCATTGAGCTAGTACATGTTATTGTCTCCTATTAATGTAACTATGCAACATATGGCTAGCCCTATGAAAAGCAGTGACAAATAGCTAAACAAAGTGGGATTTGCAAAGGAAATAGGAGTGGAAAGACAGTCGGTCATTACTGCCACCTGCTGGTTTCACTGAAACACTGCAGTTTCCCTTTGCCAAATGTGTTTGAATCGGATACATCAGATCCGTGACCCAGTTTGCTATCAGCATCAAGTTAATTGTATGATCCTTGTGTGTGCTTCTGTAGGTATCTCTATCTACTTTTCTCCAGCGACGAGCTGCTGCCTCTTGAGAACTGGGTGTTCAACACAGAGGCCCATCCTCTGCCCGTCCTGCACCTGGGCAACATCACCCTGCCTGGCAGCGAGACCCAGCGGTAGAGCGGACTCACCGGGGGGGCGCTCTCCCCCCTCGCTCGCCCCTTTTCTAAACACCTCCCTCCTTGTGAAAGACAGCAGCTGCCAGTGCAAAGGAGAGGAGAGAACTGTACCCACCAACCACTGTCTCCTCCTGGACTGTGAATCATGGGACTGCAGTGAACGGAGGGGACCGGAACAGACCCAACTCTCTTTATCTATGTCTCTCTCATATATTGTCTGAAGGACAGACTGCCGGACTGATCATGTGTGTCTGTCTCTCGTGGCCACTGGTCCGACACATCCGTACACACTACACGCATTAGCAGACTAAAAGACCTTCTGAAATGGATGTGCATTTCTCACTGGAGAAGGATTTTAACAAGTTCATTTGTTCTTTTTTATTTTTTTTTTCCCTCTTTCTAATTTGGTGGTATTTCATATCATCAACTCAGCGCTAAATCAAAATGATGGATAAATGGTTTTCGGACCAGACCGCCTTCAGAGCCTTTCACTTTTTGAGCTGGGCTTCTGGAGATGGCAGATGTTGGATGTGACCTCCTGTGAAATCTTTCTCCAGGATTTCTCTTCAGACAGTCTCTCCGATGTCTCTTTGTTAAGGTTAGCGGGTAAAAAGGGACACATGCTGCTATCGAACAGCTGCTGCCTGCGACAGTCACCACCGTCATTCCAGAAACTTGCGCTTTCCACGTCTTTCCATTCCCATCTTTTTTTCCATTCATTGTGAATGCCCAGAATGTCATTCATACAGCATTCTGAAAGAAGGATGGGCTGGCGTTTGGTTTTGCATCACAATGAATCAACACTTGAAGTAACTGTAACTTGTGGAGAGAAGTCACAGTGCTGTAGATGCTAATGCTCACGGCAGTCACCATTTGTTTTCATTTGTCGATGGTGCCGCTCTGTTAGACCAGTCCAGATTCTTTCAACAGCCAAGATTTACCACTAATCGTAGCCAACAAGGTAGAGATTTATATATATATATATATGGGGTTTAGAGTTCATAAATACACTGTCTGCCCTTTACAGGAAACCTGGAGTAAATAAAACACATTGCATAACAACTAAGCCCATGATGTATGATGTTGGGAATACTCCTGAATGCTTTTTGTCATTTCAGTTTCTGGATGTGTTTTCATTAGTCAGATGCATATCTCTGAATATTTCATGTTTTAACATGACTTATTCAGTCCCGGGCTGTAAACACCCTGAACATGTTTTCTGAAACACGGTGGTGGCAGACAGATTTCTGATATCAGATGATTAAACAACCTGCAGCCAATCATATTGAAGTATTTTGTTTGTTTGTTTTTATTTATTTTTTTAGTTTAATTGACCTTTGATGAATATTGATTCAGTCTCTTTGGAAGATGTGCTCAGCCTTATGCTCTCAGACTCATATTTGTTTTGTTTTTTTATCTTCAAGCATGTAAAATGGCACATCCACAGATGATTTCATGTAGTCAGCCAGGAAAGAAAAAGCTAATTATTTTCTCATCTTGATTAATGAAAAAACTGTGAAAATCTGTCTCTCAAAAAGACTTGAGCACCATTGATGGGATCGATCCCTTTATATATTGTCATTTCAGTTCCTCAGTTTCTAAAGCTCTCATCCGAGTGTGAGAGAGATGTGTCCTTTCCTCCCCTCTAGATGGCAGCAGTGGTGTCCGGCTGCTCCTGTATGTGTCTTTTTTTTTTCTCTCCCAGTAACATGACTTTGACTTAATGGTGAGTGAAGCCCAGGCCAACACTCTCCCTTGTTGTTGCTGGGTGGGTTTTGACAAAGCTGTGTTCTGTATTTGTATTTTTACTAAACAAAAAAACAAAAAAAAAAAACAATAATTGTAAATGTTTAAAATGCCACATAACTTCAATAAAGATGTTACAAAAAGTGAACGGGATAAAACAAAACAAACTTTTATTGTCAGGTCTTTTCTTACTTACTAATTCATACAAAAGACTTGCAGTGGATTTCATAGTTCATAGTTTCCCACAGTTATGGAAGACCTACAGATATCAGGGAATTTGAAATTTAGAATTTCTAGATGGTAAAAAATCTCTTATATTCTTACATTTCAGAGAAAACCATAGTCTCTGTAGTGAATATAATTTCCTTTGTTCACACACTGCTCAAAGAGTTGAATCTTTCAATGAGCCACATTCAAACCATAGGAATTTTAAGACATTTGTACATTAAAATGTATGCACTGTTGTTCAGTTTGAGGTTGGTAATGTTTTTACTTGAACGCTATAAACAAATAAAGCAGCAAAACTTTTTTCATCACTGATAAATGTTTCTAGAGCACCAAATCAGCATATTAGAATGATTTCTGAAGGATCATGTGCCTGATGACTGAAGTAATGACTACTGAAAATGTGCCATCACAGGAATAAATTACATTTTAAAATGCATTCACTAAAATATTTGTTTAAATATTAGAAGTAATATCTCAATATTACTGTTTATGCTGAATTTTATTAAATAAATGCAGCCTTAGAGAGCATAAGAGACTTATAGTCTCATAGACGGCTTATGTTAATTATAGCCTATATTATATTTATGTTTGGCATATGGAAATACACTGTGATCTCTTAAAATACATGTTTTTAAATATTTATCCATATCAGTCATGAATGAGTGGAAACATCCTGGAAAGCCACTGGTCTAAAGCATTGGTGACCTTGTGCGTTTATTCTTAGCACAACCTATATATAGATGGAATCTAGCAACAGCATGGACATTTCAATTATTTCAGTAATAATATTAATGATAGGGGCTTTATCTGTTTGTTTTAAGGCCTTCATG